>OZ007527.1:6468697-6587232 GCA_963931895.1 Eupithecia pulchellata | reverse complement strand
CGCGTGCAAGCGTGGCCGGCGCAGGACGAGGAGAGCGCAATAGACTGAATCAATTAATTTAAGAAACTATATAAGTGTAATTTATAATGCAATGCAGCGCCGGTCGCGGTGTGTTTGTGTGTGTATTGTATGTGCGTATGTGAGCGTGCTCAGTCATTTGTTTGTTAATATAATGACAGGTTGTCGAATTAAAATAAAACAAAATTGTAAAAATTACATTGTATTTTGATTTATAGTACCCCAAACATCTTAGCGAAACCCATATTAGAAGTACATAATAGGCAGGCAAATAAGATAATTAACAATTATATTCAATCAGATAGCAAGAACATTAGTATAGTAAAAGTTTAAATTATAAAGAGTGCCAGAAAACTATCGTAGATCATGCAAGTACAAAAAGTATACCTATAGGTTCAAATAGAGGAGATTTCACTGTAGGTATATAATGACTAAATATGATAATGCATACCTACTTACCTACGACTAAATAACTTTTTTTCAAAAATCCAGGCGGCTGCGCCAGTTTTTGGTAAAAGATAAATGATAACGAAGAAGAGTTTCACTATCATATATTTTTCATATTTTCGCCGTATATAAGTGGAAACTACAACACATCAAAAATGTGTTGTAGTTAAATTTTTAATTAACTCAACCTAAAAGAAATACAAAAGAATGTGCCAAGATACAAATCAATTAACAGCAGAAGACACCGTACCAAAACTACAGTGTCAACACTACCCAGAATCTGTAGCACCTAATAGATAAACCACCGCATAGTCTCATTAAAACGGAGGTTGAATAAAACATGGAGGTAAAAAACTAGAAGGGCGTGCGGTCGTCGACCCACGCTATAGCGCCACCTGCGGAACTTCCGGCGATCTACGCCGCCGTTTCCACTAGTTGACCCTACGATGCCTTTCCGCCGCCTTTCCGCGTTCGAAGCACGCTACGTCACGACATACGCATCAAATTCTTTTTAGTATTAGGAATGGTCGCTCTACTGCTGAAAATACAGACATAGAAGAGGTCAGCGAATAATAAATGTGATTTAACGCTACTTCATCTTTATATTACCACAGAGGCGACATTCAAGTGCTGTTCGCCATTTTTGTTAGTGTTGTCTTAGTCCTGGAAAAATCATGAAATCTATGATATTTATTCCAAAAATTAATAATGTTTAGGTGTCTGTTTTTAATGTCAAAATAACAGCTTTTTACGAAATATATATATATAAGTAGGTACCTAGGGTAACGTAACGGTAATATTATTAAAAATAAATACATAAAAAATATGACCGTTTGTATGTTGATTTGACCCGACCAATCCCTGAAACCAGTGTCGGGACTATTACTGTCATCATCACTGTCAGGCAGCTGATGTTAGAAGAATAAATTAAGGCCATTTATTTGAGAAAACGATTAGGGTTTCCTGCAAGAAAATCCCATTAATATCTAAATACTACACTGCTAAATTCGAGGGCACAGCTACAATATAATGAATGCAATATTCGTTTATTTGTTTAGTAGTAGTGTTTAAAACTACTGGTACGATACTAATCTAACGGCAAATGCATTATCCCATACTGGCGTAGGCTGTGGATTGATTCAGATACCGCGTGAGTGTTGGTATTTCACTAAAGGAAAATACACAATCCCTTACTGGCGTAGGCTTTGGATTTATCCAGAAAGGTACCGCGTGAGTGAAGTCACCAGAACAAGCTAGTTCATCATAAAATGATCGTCTCAGCTGAATGAAAGGTCGACTGACCATGATTTGATCGTGTTGATTTCACACCGTACGTACTGACAGGCGTTCCGTATTGTTTGGCGGGCGACGATGCAATCCTGCGCGGATCAAATATCGCAGTTGGTAACGTTAGTAAACACGTGGCCTTGTAAGGCTCAGGGGTCGATCTTGCATTCAAACCAGTTTAACGAATTTTATTACCTTCAAGGAATGGTAGCATTTGACATTTGAATGTGGTTTTATAAATTAAATCCTGTACAAACGATTAAAATAAGAGTAATTAGTAAATGAAAAAGAAGTAATTTCATTGAAACAGATTCTTTATTCAGTTACTTCATTTTACATTACTCTATTTCGAGAATAATCTTAAACATAACCCTAAGTATTATAATTTATAATAGTTATCGTTAATAATAGGTATGTATAACAACAGCTGAAAAATAACGAAAATCCTGGCATAATAATACTTACAACATCCACTTAGAATGACAATAAGGGTACATATATTTAGTGTGATCAAAAAATACCCCGAAATTATAAGGCCACCTGAATTAAAAACCTGGAAAATTGCAAATTGTGGAAAATTACAAATCTACGGCGTAAACACACACACGAGATCTAAGTAGGAACAGGAAATCCAAACACCATATCTGCCGAAAAAATACAAAAAGATCATAATAAATCAGGAAGTTATAGTTACGGAAATACAAAACTAAGATGATTTAGTCAAAATATTCCAATAGAGGAAGTAATCAACCGCAGATGGTGTTTAATAACGGGGAACTGTGAGGAAACTCTTACGTCAATGGTTTTCTGCGGGGAATCTAGGAAAACTAAGTTGCAAGATTAATTATTATATTATTATATAATTTATTATTTTTATTCAGTTCTTACCTAAAAATCGTATAAGAATATTTTTGGTAAATATAATGTTATCAAAGATAGTCAGTATAATGAGGTAAAATTTATTTGTATATATGACACTCAGTAGGAGATAGCTTTTCTTTGTAACTTACTTAATCTTATAGATAAGATAAGACGGAAAGGAAACTTTAAACTTTATTTGTAGCTAAAACTAAAAGTTTGACATTGATAAGCATTTAATTAATTTTAGAACAATTATTCCTAGTTAGTTCGGCTACGTTTCTTACATTAGTGAAGTTGCAAGCAGATCGCTAGTAAGTGATATTAGGGTGTTTATATTATGGTAAACTCGATAGTAGATGTATACCACATGATGATTCACTATTTTATCACTTGAAGTGTGTACTTATGACTGGATCAAACGTCTGGTATTAGGTATCTAGGATTATTATTATCGATTCTTATTAAATCAAGTCCAAGTTTTACAAAAGTATTGTGAACTTCCTCGTACCTCTACGAAGAACTACAATAAATTGTTTGACCGGTTATACCATATTATGATTTTTTCTATATATCTTACAAAAATAAATAAATTAACATCAATTCGGTCCTCAAATTAGTAACGCCATCCACTGACAGCATTGGCTGCCTTCTAAGTGACTGCTTAGATTTTAAGTATTTAGATAAACACTAGTAATTGTTTAATTCTGTTGAGTACATTAATTTTCTTGGCTCAAAAATGACCTCTCTTTCAATAATACATTAAAGAAGAAAAGCAAAATATCAACACTTTTCAGTAAGTCAGAATAGCTAATTATTATTAGATGTCATAATTGACGGAGAAATCGACAAAAAACTAAAGGTACAACTATATAGGATCCTTCAATTAGTTGAGAGTTACTTTGTTTTTAAATTATACATATTAATTTCTAGAATTTTCTAGTGCCTACGTCTTTGTAACAAAAATAAAAAATATCTTTATATAACGGGTATATAAAAAAAAATCATTCATACAACCAAACACAGAAAAAAATACTTTTCGAAGTCGGTTAAAAATAGGTACATATTGTTCCGAACCAGTGGAAATCAACAATGATTGCGTGTCGAACACCCCAGACGACAATGATTTGTAAACATTTATTCGGACATGTTATAATCATTTTCAAAAACTGGAGTGAATGTTCTGTTTGTTTTTATTATATCCGACAAAATTTGTTACAGAAACGTCTCAAGAAATATTGAGCATCGTAGAATTCTATGGGACTTTATTCGCCACATGCCAATAAGATTTTCATCATCTAAAATGATGTGAAAATCATATTACATGATGAAAACCACTTAGTTGCTCGTAGAGATACCTACTACATGGGGAAAACTAAAGATAAGATGTTTAAAATTTACTTATATTAGGAAACTAGCGAGCCTTTCAAAATTTATAAATTTTAATACACGTTGGGCTAAATTATTGATGTTTTCATACTACCTTTTATAAAATATTCTTTAACACTATCCTAATAAACCTGTGTATATTTGGGATAATGTAGAATTCCAAATGTGAATTTTCTTTTTCAAATCGGTCCAGTTGTTTCAGACCGTATCTTAATAATATTAGTATAGAAATGTTACCTGATACATTTATTGCAAACTACGCAGGTGCCTTTAACCTATGGCATTATAAATTGCGCAAAGTATCTCCGATATCGTCCTCGTGTACCAGGATGCTATTGACCGGGGGCCGGCGCATGCGGACAGCCGCGGCCCTGCACTTGACTCGCTCGCGCGGTGCATCGCCCGCGGTGCCCGTGTACTCGGATAACCTCGCCCACGCCACCCCCTGAACCCCACAGCTTCCAACTGCCCCCCGCCCCAGCGCATACACTTCTTCAGTATGCTTATTTCGATTAAAGGTGAATTTTGTAGTTGTGGGTGTCGTTAGAGGCGACGTGTGTCCCACACACCGAGGGGCGGGGAGCAGCGCCCTCTGCAGAACAGCTCCACCGAACTGCAATCCTCAACCCGCATGCCCAGCGTGGGGATTATGGGTAATAACCCCCAAATGGTAAATAATGCTATTGGCGATTATTAGGGGAGGCCTATTTCCAGCTGTGGACTATTTATTATAGGCTGATGTTGTCAAACAAGTCAAGCATTATATATTATCAGACGGAAACCGACATTCCTGCATCGCAAAAGCTAAAAATGCATTATGGATAGTATAAGTTTTCTAAAAAAATTCAAAAGGTCTAGCTTGTATTTGGTAACCTAACTACACTCGAAAATCATTTGATTATTATAAATCAGAACGTAATATAAGCACCCATCTCTATGCAACACCCTGCTGTTGCAAACGCGCTGTGACGCTTCAAATCTACACTATAGTATAGGTAATGCTTTAGCCTCCCCTTCGCTCCACGAGGATTCCAGGAAGTGGGTGCCGCAATTATCTATAAACCTGTAGCTATAGAACAGTGCCCTTTTGATGCTACCTTCAATCTCCCCGGCACGTGCCGAACTTATGCAATCAGGCTGGGTGTTTTGTTTCTGCACAAGCAAAGACTAGATAGATCTTATGTCTGACAAAATTGGTTACAGAACATCTCACGAAATATTGAACATCGTAGAATTATAAGGCCCATCGTAGAACTTCATTGGCTGCCACCAATTCCGAAAAAGGAGGAAGTTCTATGTTCGGGTGTATGTACGAGTCTGTTTGTCTATCTCTCCGTCAAAAACAGACCGATTTTGAAAATTATTTTTTAAATATTTTTTAGACTACAAAATAACGAATGAATTTTCGTGTTCCTTGAGTGTAAAATATTTACGATCCCGAGGTGTTCCCAAAATAAATATAAATAAATATAATAATAAATATTACTCCCGTGGGATCAGTATTTGTCCCAATTCTTAGTTGTTCAAAACAACGTGTTACAAGTATCGTTATGTAATACCAAAAATAACAAAAGAAAACTTGACGACTAACGAAAGTGCTCTTTTCTAAAGGAAATCCTCCAAGACAACTGCTACAATGACAAACTTTTTCAGTTAATTTCAAAACTTTACGTAACATGCAAAATATTTCTTCATTGAAAGGTAAATAATAACTTTCATTTCAAAATGTTTCATAAGAAATTATTATGTACTGTACATTTTGCCTTTTGAAATAAAAGTTACATAAAATCAAATATTAATTAGGTACTTACTCGTATTTACCAAATATGACTTCTGGATCAAGTTGTTCCGATGTTACAAGTTGTCCCAGAGGTAATCTGGTTCAGTCCGGAATCCAGTCCAGATTAACTTGTAGCCAGATATTAAAATGACAATTGGGTACATTGTTAATGAAAGAACAATGTAGAGAATTCTCCTTAGTCCTTCCTGTTTCAGATTACCCGGTGTTCCGCGAAGCGTTATAACTGCCTGTGACCTCATTAGTGTGTTTAGTCTAGAACTGATGCAACATGGCAACTATTTTTGGCCATGGTCAGTCTGCAACCAGGAAGACTTATAACAAAATTGCGTCATCAAATAAATCGTGCTGGACAATCCACACAGCATCCTAGCCTCAAGCTAAGCAAAGCTTGTGTTATGGGTACCTAATAGATAACATTGAAAATATCCAGGATACCCATAACATATACTTATTAGCAGATCGTAAAAACACTTTTTGTTGAAAACTTTTTCAGTGTTGTCACAATATCAAATAACCTTACGGTTTTTCGTATTGTCATATAAAATTTGTTCAGCGATGTTCAATGCCACAGACCTTCAGGCGTCATACGGAAACCCCGAACGTACCCGTGACCTTGGGCCGAGGTCACATCACGCGGAAAAAGGACACTTTATTTGAATAACTAGTGTCGCTTGGATTTGATTAGAGTAGAGAACAATCAAAATTTTTCCAGCCCTAATAGGTAAGTCTACATATCAAAGTTGGCGATAATGTCGCGGTGGGTTGTTGCGACTTGTGATGTGACATTATTTCAGTATAATTAAATACTATAGGCAACCGACAAAATTGTCACCGTGTCGACCCGCCATATTTGCTGTTTCGACTCCATGGCTCGGTATACTTCTTTCGTTGTGATGATTTAGAATCTTCAACAGTAATTTATATTAAACCGAGATAGCTAAGACCCACAAAATTTCATCTCCTCACCGAGGTGGACGAACGATAAGATATTATTACCATTTAAGTCATTAAAATCAGGTCATTTTGTATTTCAGTTCCGCGCTCGTTAGGTAGATATTGAATTTTGCAAGAGGCGTAGGTAGGCGTTGGGAGGTAGGGAGGTTGGGAGAGGTTGGGAGATGGAGCTCTACCTCCCCCGCGCCCACGCGCGGGGGGGAGGTAGAGCTCGCCGGCTCCAAGGTCGCAGAGTCACAGCCGGGCAAGGTCGCGGTGCCCGTGTGGATGCCCGCCCCCCGCTCTCCCGATAACCCCCCACATTTGCGTGGGACGTGACCTTTATCCAAGCTCCAGAGAAATAATTGTATTAATCACAATGTTTTTTTTTTCAATCAGTACTCTTGAATACGACGCTACTTTTAAGTCGGTTAAACTCATATCCATATGAACACCTCATTATAATTATGCAATAAATGTGTGTTCTTTACTCGACAGACTCTACGAAAATAAATTCAATCACAAATTTATTGGACGGACGGGTACTTGAGAAAAAATTCGGCTTTCTTTAATTTTGATTCATAATGTTTCTCTTTGGGATTTTTCACGTTTTTAGCTTGTGATCTGCAGTTTCCTATGGACCTTCACTTCTGCTCGATGGTGTGTTGTGACGTTGTACATCATAACGAGTTTGTAGATGTTTCACGAGGTGTACCTACCAGCTATGTAGTTTCCTGGAATGGGGCAGGATGGACCCCTTCGACCTCGGACATACACGCGTACAGCCAGTTATGTTGTATTCTGTGGCACTGCGTTTCAGTTCAATCAATCCGCCTACGTACAGCTCCCTTACCTAGAACTAGATATGACTGTAGAATTCAATTGAACCTTTTTTAACCTTATCACTATTCTCAGATTTGAGGAGATTATAAAGAGAGAAAAAAGAAAATAAATTTACCTATTTGAACCCAAACACACAATAAGATAAACATTATACACTAGCGGTCCGCTTCGCTTCGCAGGGGTATTTAATAAAAATTTCAAAACTTATATATTTTCACACATTTTCACAAACTAAAAATACCTAAGATAAGCTTAGGTTTAAGAAATTATAAAGTAGTCAATTCAAGCAAACCAGACACATATAGCCATAAAAAAGGAGTCAAGTCATATAAAATAATTTGAACTGGAGATAACTGATTGTCAATTACAGTTGTGGCACCTCCAACCATAGTACATGTATTAATTATGTATTTAATGTTTATATTTGAATAGAATGTACAGAAGTAAAATGATAAATAAAGGTGGAAAATATATATTTTTGTTACATTGAAATTTGTTACATGCGAAAGCCGTCACAGCCATATTGCCTAGTCTTACGTCTATCTTATTTTCTTTTTTTTAGTGTAAAATACACGTCTTTACTGATCAGCCATTTTCTTTTCTTTATAGGTGAAAATAAATAAATAATAAATAAAGAGCAGTAGACTGAAAATAGCTCTACAATTCTGCACCGGGCTCTACTTCTCTCTGACTGGGGTCATATGGAGACACAGAAGTAAGAGCTACCCACCAATCAGATATAAATAGCTGGTTGACAAGACCCACATATTATTATTTTTTTCAATTTAGCATAGTTATTTAGTTTTATCATAGTTGTTTAGTTAGTTGTTTGTCATAGCTAAAGTTATCGTAATATTATGTTTATGATAATGTACGTTTGGTTAGGCCGATATTATGTTCATGATAATGTAACTTAGGTTATGCCAATATTTGTAGGCCGTTTTATGGCCTTATAAGGACTATGCCATAAAAGTATTGATTTACTTTTATGGCATAGTCCTTAGGCCATATTTCGCTATATGCTGGGCATTCTCTAAAAATGCATGAATCTTGGTGGATCCATTGACTTAATTGGTATTAGTAGTACTAATACCAAAATTGAATTTGATCGTACTAATTTAGTACGATCAAATTCAATTTGTTTTCATTTTGTTTATTCGTTTTAGTGACATTCTATAATTGCTATTTTATGTGATGTATCGTATTACAATAACAATTATGGAATGTCACTAAAACTAATAAACAGAATAAAAACAAATTGAATTTGATCGTACTAAATTAGTACGATCAAATTCAATTGATAAAATTCTGACAACATTTGGAAGGCTACTGATATAGAAATATGCCCCATAAGCTCATTTTCTGTAATAAAAACGGATCCAATTTGTAAAATTAGAGCGACTATTGTTTCTATATCCCTGGATGTCCTTGGCAGTAGGCATTTCGGCCAGGAATCTAGGGCAGGCGAAGGCGAAGGGAAGGCAGCGCCAGTAGAATGGAGCGACCCAGATCTCAGATATTTATTGCTCTAAGACAAACCAGAACGCAAGGTTAGAAAGTACGTGCGTGTTTCGGCCTAAATACGATCGCGCTAATAAGATCATTTTGTTTTCGACTTCATAGTCAAAGTCTACCAACTCGAGCGTGAATTTAAATATGATTTCGAACGAAAGCTCTTCCGTGCATTATTTGACATAAGCTCTGCTGCGCACATACGGTTCTCTTATGTAGATGCTATTTTTCTTTCTTATGTTAGAGACGAAATGTTCTGAAATAAAGATGTTGATTATTGTCCTCGGACCCCGATAAAGATGTTCAAAAGTCATTTATGAATAAAAAATTTAGACATGGTGGTGTACTGTAATATAGTTGACGTCTGTGTTGGATTTAGTTATTTTCTTTCATAAACGTAGTCTTTATTAACGAAGAAAATTAAAATCAAATAAAAAAAGTAAATTAGAACTACGAGGAGTAGGTGTTTACTGTTTAAACAATAGAGCAAACAACAGACTATTGCAAACAATCTATAGATACCTCATCTCCATATCAATACCAGGCGGAAGCGTCACCGCAACGCTGGCTTCATTGCCTCAATTTATGGCAATGCTGCTCACCAGCTTTAGGGTCGCTTTGACCAACGGAACAAATAAATATAGAAATTGAGGAAAGGGATGAAGATTTAAATAACCAATGTGCGGAGGACCTTTAGAGAGATATCGTTCGGCGCAGGTTGAGTGCGATTGTTCGGCCTAAAGTATAGCTTTTTTGTTTCAAAAATTGGTTCGCTACGATTTTCTACACTTATCTACGAAATATTTTCACATTTTCTACACAATAATTTCCAAGAAAATGAGATCGTTATGTAACAAAGTTGGATGTATATAGGTTCGGAACACAAAACCCGCTATTAAAGCCTCAACAAGCCGGGTGTATAAAATAACCCCACAGTTACCGTTAGAGTCGTTCTATACAAAATGGACTTATCTAAGCTATACTTTCCTGAAATTATCGTGGAGCTAAGTAACTATTGATATGTGAATATATGATGCCTAGTCTTTGAGGACATCAATAAAATTCCTCTCACACGTGGCACCAGCAGTATAGTGCCACGTCTCGCTATATTCGACGTATTGAACCACGGCGGTGGTTAAAAACCTTTTTGTTTCATTTTGTATAAGGGCCGTGTGTGCCGGCATAGAATCCCAACCCGCATGCCCAGCGTGGGGATTATGGGCAATAACCCCCAGATGAAATAACGCCGCCTTTGGCGCACATTAGGGGAGGCCTATGTCCAGCAGTGGAATGATATAGGCTGGTGTTGTTGTTGTTAAAACAGGGTAAGGTAAAAGTGTACGATAACTAATTGACAAACTAATATTTCCTTTCCCAGCAGGTCCATGGAATTGTTTGGTACAGTGAGGAATAAAAGCTTTGATACCATATAACTATATTGACGACATCTGTGCCGCTATGGGGACATTTTGCTTGTACATATATGTTTCTCTAAACACGAAATCTCCGAACAGGGTACGTAATCCCTTAAACATGACATTCAGTCCTTGAATGTTGGAAAGGTAAGGGTGTATCGGATTCGCCTACTTCCCTGAAGGTTTCAAGGCTGCGTAGGTACCACGCGGTGTCCTGGGAGGGTTGAGGGCTGAGATAGGTACCTACTAACGAGGGAGGCGTAAGGTCGAAGCAAGGTTATTGCGAGGTCGTCCTCTATTGTCTGCGCATATTACGTATGTACTAACTGTAAGTATCATTCTACACAAATATTGGGCATCTTGTCTATTTTTTGTGAGATGAATACATTTATGTCAACAAAATCTGTTACTCTAAAAAGCTCATAAATGAGCTTTTTCGTGGACGTTTATTTAAAATAATGATATAATATGTACTTCAGAGCCTTCTTTATCAATATTACGTATGTACTTATCTAATTATTTTAGATCAAACCTAAGTTCCTATCCTTATTTTTGTCATCCACATATTTCGTATGTCATGCTTAAGAATTTAATAAAATTTAGTAATATATAAATACGTGTGACTTTACGTACGACGTGATAGGATGTGGATCGGATTTTACAACGCGCGCGTGTGAGGCACGAGGCAGCGCGAAAAACATCACAGACTCGTGGCAAAAATTAACGATGAAGACTTTATACCTACACGGTTGAACGTGAAACGTAACATGGCGAAAAGAAGAGGAAGTTTGAATTCCGAATAGACACGCAAATGTTCTAGTTTCCAATATTATTACCTATTAATAGTTATCCACGTTTTCATCTTTGGAAGTTATCTATCTCAACCAATGGTGATATGGAAGTCTAGTAGGTATGAATTGACACCTCATTGGCGTGCGGTCGGTTAGAGCTAGATCAAAAGAGCGGCTCATTAACAGTTGAGTAGGCATGTAGGACTATCGGTCGAGGTAACCTTGTGTAGGGCACGTTAGCGAGGATGTAGGTCAGCAAGACGTGCCCTTGACCTAGAGCGCCCTTCAGCCGACTCCGAATAGACAAGGGCGGACTATTTCATTCTCAGACATTTTGTTGCCAATAAAAATAATTGGATAATTGCATTGTTTAATCTGTTAAAAGTTACAGTAAGTAGGATACATATGCCCTTTCTGCCTTTAACAACGACATTATAATGTTGAATAATGATATTTACAGGGAATTATACCCAAATGTTAGTATACCTATTTATAATGAAACTTAAATAAATGTAGCGGCAGCGATAAATTGCAAGAAGAATTGGCAACACTGCAATCGTCGCGAAACAATCCAATGAACAACACCCACTGAAAATAGTTCTGTGACTTTACCCTGACCTTACCCAAGTGCCACAAAATGTTTTGTGCAAGGAAGATTACTGCAAAGTATTCCGGGAAGTTCGACCAGAGGCAAATAACGGGTTGGCTGTGTGATACTATTGATCGCGATTGTCTGTGTGTGCTATCCTGTCGTAGCGTAGAGGTGAGCCTGTGTGAGTGTGTGACATTGAACTTCACACTTCACGCGGCGGCGCACGAGTTGCGTAACCCTCCCGCAACATGAGTTCACACGCGCCCACTGATGGGCTCATATCAACTCATGGTCACTGAACGGATTCGCATTATCTCTTCTCAACTAGCCACTTCCTAGATCAAATTGCTTGTTCTAACAACTAAGGTACCTTTCTAAGAAAATCAATGTTTTCAGTCTGATATTGTATGTCAGTAGCTGGTAGCGCCTTGTTTGTAAGGCTTTATTTGGATAAGAATTTTGGTGTTTCCTACCCAAAGGCTAGACTCAAACTTGAAAAACTTACCGAAATAAACTGCAATAATTACCAATATTAATCGAAACGACGTTGAAGTTCAAAATATCCTTCTAGAAAACAAAAATGAACTCTCGGGTACCTATAAGTTAATTTTGTAAAATGATGTAACCTTGTTGTTTTAATAGATAATAGCAATGGTCAGGGCCAAATGTTTTTTTGCAGAGAGCTTTATAATGGTCGTTTACATACCTACCTACGCGATATTGTGCTGGGTGACCTTGTACTGTCGTCTAAATATTCGCAAGAATCAAATAATACCTAACTATTTTTATAAATTATAGATAACTTTTTGTTACATCGGAGGATTTTTGCAGATATGAATGCGTTGATAAAAATTAGTGAAACTCTACGTATTTGACAAAGTCGATATTTTGTTATTGCAATCCAGTTTTTTTTTTAATAGATTACCTTGGTAAATCTCTTCTTCTTTTCTGCTTTTAAATAAAAATACAGAATAGTGGCTGAAATTTCGTACAGACGTCTAGACCTACAGTAGCCTATGTTTTATTCATGTTTTATTTAAACAACTGGAATAAAACATAGGTTACTTTTTATTCCATAAATCAGTTTCCATGGGATAGAAATAACATTTGAACGTTGACATAGAAACACGTGACGTGAATGTTTCTCAATACAATAATAAAGTGACCAACGAACCGACTGCTTTACAGCTAAAGAAATGAGCACGAGGGCTTGAGGTATAATCATTTTATTCGCCAGTGACATTGACATTGGCCGCTGCCAGGGCTCTGATGAGCGGCGCTTGGCGACGCCTCG
Organism: Eupithecia pulchellata; assembly: GCA_963931895.1. NCBI lineage: Eukaryota > Metazoa > Arthropoda > Insecta > Lepidoptera > Geometridae > Eupithecia > Eupithecia pulchellata. Next base: position 6,574,052 of record OZ007527.1, on the reverse strand, counting down.
GCGCCGCTGCCATAAAAAACTATAGTGACAAATGATTTAGTTATTTTGCATATGTAACGTAGATCACATTACCATTAACGTGTATGTTTATGCTATTTTTGTACTTTAAATATAATTTTTGGGAAGTTTATATAATTACGGAGGTGCGAGAGACATATTTTTAAGTTGGTTGAGAACGTGACGTAATATGCTGAAGACGCAAAATTTACAACGTTCATCGTTCTTCAACGCGAAAATATGTGTTTGTTGCGTAGTCACGAGTTGGTAATATTGGTTATACATACAACATTAACTCGCCTTATGTGTGAAAATGTGCCTTGTTATGTGTAGTATTACGAATATAATTAATTGGACCTGTCCGGTGTCCGTTTTGTCCTTGAATATGTTATCGTAATTTGCGCGTCGCTTCCGCGAATGTCGCGAGGTCAGCCTTCCTTGTGTATTGTACCTAACCGTGATAGTTGATTCTAAAGACAATCGCACAAACATGCCACTTGTAACGACAAGGTAGGTTAAGGTAGGTAACTTAAGTTCTGTGTTCTACACAGTACAGATACAGACAGACTAACACGAGCTGTGATTTGCCCTTGTAGACTTCAGTGGCACGTGTCTTCAGCCGAGGGAGGCACCTACCGAACCACCTCCTTTCGTTTCCGTGTTTCTTTTAGCCCAACATCTTTTCTTTTAGTAAAGTAATCATCTTTTAGTTTAATAAACACTTCACATCTAAAACTGCGTAATCGTTTGATTATATACATTAGCTAGAGTCTCTACCCTAACATTACGTTGAATCAAATATTGATTTGTTTCGTGAAAATAAGCTAATTTCTTAAATTTCACCCATGTAAACACATGATTAAACTCACGTAATTACAAAAAATAGGTATCGAATCGATAAATCAGGGTGACGTGAACCGTCCGGGCAGCGCGAGTGATGCCGCGGGCGCAGGCATCGCCTATCTGACTGTACAAATAGCGGCAACCTTGAGATTCGGCGCGCGCGACAAGGTCACCGCGCAAATTGTTATCAGCGTGACGTCAGCGGGTGACCTCCACCGAGGTGCCCGCGAGATAACGCTCTACAGTACATGCCTAGCGATGGCGACCGATAGCGAAGAGCGCCCGCGCAACCAATGTCCCCACACGCTTCCGCGTTTTTCTTTACTACGCCGGGCGTATAGCGTAGCCCGTTGCTGATACACCGCCGTAGAAACTGCCACGTAGCAAAGGACTGCAACGACGTAGTGGTATACACTGCGTAGCAACGAAGACACAAAGAAAACAGTGGCCAGCTGAGGTCCTACAGAACTACGACTTCTGTGGCGCGGTAGGCGAAGGTCCGCCTGCAACCTAAAAGTTTGCGGGTTCGATTCCCGCCTCCGAGACTCCGATTGTCGCCGGGACAAAAATTTGTACGATCTGCAAATATTTGTTCAGGGTGTGCTGTTCGTTTTCTATCTACCTATAATAGAAAATATCTATATATGTACTCGTTTATTTTTATGTACCTATATCAATTATCTTTACCTACCTAGGGGTAGATACTGATGTGAATTGTTAAGCAAACAAATACCTAAACAAATAAAATAGTACCTAAGGCGAAAAATCCAATTTAGTTTACCCTTGAAATACATACTAAAGAAGATAAAGTACGCTAGCAACATCATATAATAAAATAATACTCGATGTGACCTGCTACATTATCTACCCGAAAACGACATTGGTTTGATATTCAAAACTTTTTTGATGTCGGTTATATTTTACTCAGTACCTGTTTTTTGTAACAAAAAGTATCAAGAAGTGGTTTTAGTGTTATATGTGTATTGGTAACATACCTCTCAAATTAAAAACTGGATTTTGTTTTATTTTATATTGAAACGTACGTACGAAAAGGTACGTGACATGGAACATAGGTATATATCGTTGGAACTTATCCAAATTCTAGTGCCGACATCGATCGAAATCACTTTCTACGTGCTTATCGCCGTCCGCTAAATATTGAGTCGGCCTTGTGTATTCATGGCCGTGCAAAAATATCAACTTGACATTCTAAACGATTTCCCGATCTTTGAGTTGCTAACCAGGAAGCGGTTAACATTAACCAGTGCTCGCCACGAGGTCAACATTTAGAATAGTATTTTATTATTTTGCATTTGCACACGTTTTTAAAGAAGTGTACCTACATAAATTAAGAACAGTATACTTCTCAGTTATTTCATTTCCGGAAAAACATTGGATATTAAGGGATTTAAGGCTTTTGACAGGCTTATAAAACCAGGTTTTGTATGTACAGAATTTTGTAGATATTAATGTACCCTGTCGGATAGGGTTATATATCTAAGACTATCACAGTATCTATGACCGTATAACGCTATCTTAATTAAGACATTTAGTAAAAAAATCTCGAGAAAAAACCACTAGATCGGTGTCAAGTATATATGTATAAAACAGCGTACACGGGATAGGCTTTTCTACCGATACCGATCCCAAATCCGAAAGCAGAGGAAGCTCCTTATTGGCATATTATAAATACCAACGACCTCTGTGGCGCGGTAGGCGAAGATGCGCCTCCCGACGCAAAAATTTGCGGGTTCGATTCCCGTCTCGGAACCAATGTTTGTAAGAACAGATATTTGTTCCCGGTGTTGTAGCCGTTTTCTGTGTATAATAAAATATTATAACATGTATAACAACATAACTACCTAAGCTCTGCGTAGCTTGGAGCTAGATAATCCTGTATGGTTTGTCCAGCATTATATATTTACCGACTACGCTGCGTACGCTCTGATTCCGATTATGGAAATTAATCTGGTACTTAACAATAATGGACCTTTAAAGCAAAAGTAAACTAGAGTAAGTTTGGGTGAGGTGATATGACCTGAATCCGAATACGGGCACACAAGAGAAATCTTCGGCGCACCTGGCGCGCGCAAGGCACGCGCACGCCTGCACTGGAGAAAGGACCCTTCCTTTATGGCCAAATGTTCCATAGATGTTTATGTAGACGACACTGTCATTATACCTACCTACGGCTTTATCTCAGCTTTCCCCGGCTGAGATATGAATCGCACTCATTTAATTAGAACCAAGTGAAAAGCCTAGATGCCCTAGAAACGTAAACTGGATTTGGATTTTAAGATAATTTTATTTCACGGGAAATAGAAAAAACTGGAGCATGTCCTCGTAAAAATCACTCGAAGATAAGTTAAGTTATATTCCAAATCAATGTAAAGCTTGAGATACTTGCAGTTAGATTGTAGATTAATACTTCGTAATTTATTGCAATATTTCATCAATTAGCAACATCTTAGACATAAATGTTAGAGCTCTCCGGAAACTAGATTTATAGGAAGCATCTTAGATGTTAGTAGGACAACGAGTACGAACATATGACCGACCGTATTTTATGTGATATCGCCTCAATTTCTCTAGTGGAAAAAGCGAAGGCGCGGCGATCTGCGTAGCGGAGGTACTCTGACATTGGACGGAGAGTCAACACGCACAATGGAAGGAGAAAACGACCGGATGCTGTCATCGCACTCTCGACTCTCGATGACTTATGGCTTGCAGAATCTACATACAATCAGCGGTGTAGGTCAGGGCAGTGGGCCGAATACTGAGCGCCTCGTAACAATAAAAAAGAAATCTTTTTTTTTTTTGTTTTTGTTCATAATGACTTTTGTACACTAAGTACCTTTTATGACCATGTATGTACATATTACTAAACTAGTAAAATGTATGAAATAAATGACAGAATGATAAGAGTGAGTGTTATTTGATAATTATATTTTGATTCGATCAGTGTTTCCAACTACTTTGACCGGGCATTAGTCACTTGTTTAACGTATAATAAAGAAGCTGATAAACTCTTTACTTTAATTTATTCTCACAAAGTTAAATAAGACTCGGGCAGTGAACCGAAAACCATGTCGCCATGTCTGATTTCAAAATTAGAAATCTATATCTATACTAATACATCCGTGGCATTTTCACAACTGCCGCTATCATCTCAAGTGTAATAAATCACGCAAAATAATTAGAAAACTATCATCAAAATCATAAGAAAGTATGTTTTCTATACTAATATTATAAAGAGGAAAGATTTGATTGTTTGTATGTTTGTTTGTTTGTTTGTTTGAATTGAATAGGCTCCGAAACTACTGGACCGAGTTAAAAAATTCTTTCACCATTAGAATCCTTAATTTTCCGTGATGAACATAGGCTATATAATATTTTCAAAAAAGTTAGGGATCCGCATGAAAAATTCAATAATTGAACCGTGGGCTGTATATTCAACCTCTTTTTCTATTATGGCGCGTCAGAATAGAAAAAGAGGTTGTATAGCGCACGGTGCTTGCTTTTTCTCTACGGCCAGTGTCAGTTTTGGAATGTCGAGTCAATGTCAAAAACCCCAATGCTGTTAAAAAAAGTAAAGATCCGTATGAAAACTGTGAAACCCATCGTTTTAGTGTGTATAATTTCTGAAATTTTTGTTTAATACCCGTGCGAAGCCGGGGCGGGCCGCTAGTATAAAATATATTTAAAAACAGAACGATTAAATTTCAAGCATGTTTTTCAACAGGCAATTTGTAATCTGCCTAAATGAACAAATCAGAGAATTTTCAACGTTTATTTTCCTCCTTGGATTTTCGTGGTGACGTAGACGCTTGTGGAATAAGCCGTATATAAATCAGGTGAGGCTCGAAAGGGGAAGAATTAGATCTCATGTAAACTTATTTATCCCGAATAAAATTATACCTATTTCTAAGAACATGTATGATTTCTCTTGTCTATTTATTTGTTTTTTTTTTTTGTATATTAAGTCTTTAAAGACTCTAATAGGCAGAAATTTTTGGATATATTGTTGTATCTAAAGAAAATACACGCGATTTTAGGTGTGTGTGTGTGTCCACAAGTGGTACTTATATATAGGGCTTCCGTACCTGCAGGGAGAAACCTGAAAATGGAACCCTGTTACTACTGTTACTGTCCGGCCTTCGCTGTCTGTCCGGCTATCCGTCCGTTTGTCTGAAGCGAAGGCTAACGAACAGTTGAAACTTCCACAAAATGTTTAATCTCCTTACTACTACAACAACATTTAACAAAAATTTCATAAATATTAAAAATAAAAAGGGGTTTACGAAAAACGTGAATTATTGGCTATTTCTGGTCTACTCTTTCATCTCTTGAACCGTAGTAGGTAGACAGTTGAAATTTTGATAGGATCTATGTAACTAATATACAAAAGTAATATTAATAATTAGGGGATCCAACGCCCTTACCAAGTTGAGTACCGATGTACGATGCCGGTGCGGGTAGTAGATACTTTTGGATGGGTGACCGCGTGATGTCGACTATTTAGCATTTTTTCGATTTACAAAAAAATTGTATTTTAGATTCCCTTTTGCGAAAAAGTTATACAGACAGCGGGAAGCGATTTTGTTTTAAACTATGTAGTGATAAAGAACTAAAGTTCTTTACTGTACTAAGTAGTATTTATGATAGTGGATAGGTAAGTGAATTGATAAAATAATCATGACATGCAAAAATAATACGACTATCAGTCGTATAAACCGTCGTTACACATAAAGCATGTTATTAATCGACACGTGGCCATTTCGAGGTTAGCTATACAATGTTTTCGCAGACATTGAATTCCGTTTGAGTTGACAGTCTGTAAATAGATGAGGATACTTATCTGCTTATAGGAATTCAAAGACAAGTGCTGTTCATCCGAATGAGACGAGGTTTCGGGTTAGGTTCGATTCCCGCCTTGAGACAAATGTTCCACTACAACATACAAACAACTTAAAACACTCGTGCCAAGTTGTTTGTAATTTTTTTAATGATTTTTTTCGGTTGTTCTGCGAATTATCTTTCTATGTATAATAAAAAAAACTATATACATAGGTATGTGAGATATTCTATGGATTGTATCAGTCATCTAGTACCCATAACACAAGCTATGCTAAACTTAGCTATATGACGCTGTTTAGATTGTCCAACATATTTTAATTATAATATTTATTTTATTACCAATTTATTTATTTGTTGGCAGGCGGCACAAGCACATGGCTTACCTGATGTTAAGTTGTAACACGGTTCAACTGTACATCACGAAAGTCACGTACGTTAGCATAGTGTCCTACGGTGCATTGCCGTCATTCTTTGTGTTGCTTCATTTGGTAACTCAGAGGAACATACTGCTTATTGACCATCGCAGGGACACTAAGATACTTTTCTACTACGGGACCTACTTACTTTCGGGGACCTATTCTGGCTAGCTGATCGTTACTCGGCAAGGCAAACATAATATTATCAACGCAAAAGTTGTTTTGCGTGTTGTTTGTTGTTTTCGTATTCTACCTTTGTTTGCGTCCCTGACGCGAAAACGTGTGTTTGGTAACGTTTCTTCGGTACCAAAAACACGTTTTCTTATTCTATAGAGACGTTGAAACGTTATTTATCCCATGGAAGCTGATTTATGGGATAAAAGTATTTTTCCAGATCTAAACTACATATATTTATCAGCATTTTAAGCCCGTCCATTCAGTGGTCTTGGTGTAAAGAGGTAACAAACAATCAAAAATCCTTTCTTATCGATAAATGTGCTAGTGTTATGGCGATTGTGCAACGACACCATTGTCATTGAAGCGATTGATTTAGCCATAGAGCAAGGAAATGTTGTACATGAGCACTGCATGAGCTGGATTGCGATTAGCGTCGCAGCGTGCGTTTATCGGCCGTACACGTGGCGGGCTGCGTGCGCGCGCTTCGTCGTCGCAACGTGATGCATCATCCAGGAAAACCGCTCCAAGTTCAAGATCACATTTAAATGCTTCAGTTTTCCACTGTTATGTACTCGGCACGCCATGATTGATAGTAACATTGTTGCTATGCTACGCGTGTATTTCCAAATGCTGTGTAATTTTTAAATGTAGAGTCGCAGATAGATAGAAAATAAAAAAGTTGGAAATTAATTTATGTTAACGAGAAATAAACACAAAAACAAAGTTCTTACAAACTACAAAGCACTTTGCTAAAAATATCTGTTTTAGATTCCATACGTGCGAATGTAAAAAAATATCTTTCGCAAATAATAGACGAGTGGAGTGATTTACAACTTCACGTACACAGCTAATAATGTAATCAAACACAAGGTCATGACGTGTTTCAGAGAATACCTAACGCTATACCTATTTATTTTCTAACCTATACCTACATGTTAGAAAATATTACGGTTGGTAGGGTATGATTTAATTTGTTTATTCTTCAATGTACCACTTCAAAAAAAGTGCAAATTAAAATATCATCAGAAAAGACTCAAATTAAAATATCATCTTCACTCAAGTATCATTTTTAATTGTTTGTGACAGACAGACATTTTAAAGTAGGTAGGTATTTAATAGTTTGTGACAGTTGTGACAAGCGCGTGGGTAAAACAACAATCAGACGAAATCGTGCAGAAAACCAGCCAACTCTTTGCTTAAACAATATTGTTTTTTTATCTCCGTAAAAAATCTATCTAAGCTGCCGCTGGTCAACTGTACTTAAGTCCATCTTCATCTTATTCAAAACTAGCGGACCGCCCCGGCTTAGCTCGGGTATATAACAAAAAATAAATATAACAACACACATTAATACACATTGGGTTAAATTATTATTAAATTAATTATATTATTAAGCTTTCATACGGATCCCTAACTTTTTTGAAAATATTCTATAGACTCTGTTCATCAAGAATTGTAATGGTGAAAAAAATTTTCAAATTCAATCAATTCCAGTAGTTTCGGAGCCTATTCAATCCAAACAAACAATAAAATATTTTGTCTTTGTAATATTATTATAGATCGTATAAATGAGCTTTGTTAATGTGTGAAATATATCGATATTACACTTCAACTTAAATGAAATGCTATGTTAATTGGCACTAAAGTCGGGAACTAAAAAAGCTATTATTTATTTTTGTTTGAAATTATTTATTTATTTTATACCATATTTTATTTCATAGAGCATGTTCCGCAATAAAATATCTTGATCTAGTCATATATTTCATCCACATTAGTCATCATCAACTTGACAAAAGACAAAACCCGGATTGCCCGACCGGCAGTTTTATTTAGTTTTAATTCCATTTAAGGTGCGGCGGGGGTGTAGCGATCTTGGTGACCTTGAAGCAACATCATGCGATATTTTTGTTCTCGGCGTTAATACGGAAGACTATTTCAAGAGTCAGGGTCGGCGGCGCCCGTCACCCGCGCCCGCGCCTATCCCCGTCACGCTGGTGTCGGGTTTCACAACCCTAATCACTTCATTCCGATTCTCATGTTCAATGAGATTGATAAAGCAAAGGTTCAATTGTCAATGGATAAGACGATACTACTCGTACTAACAAAAGGCCGCTCTCTACCACGGATAAACATACCACCACGGCATGCGGAAGTTTACGGATTTCATATTTGTTTTCAATAATAGTTCAATTTGACGATCTCTGTGACGCGGTGGGCAAAGGTCTGTCTGCGATGCAGGAGGTTGTGGGTTCGATTCCCGCCTCGGGACAAATGTTTGTATGATCTGCAGATATTTGTTCAGGGTGTTCTGGTCGTTTTCTATGAAAAATAAAAAATATCTATCTATGTAATATATTGTTTTATGTATACCAGTCATATAGTGCCCATAACACAAGCTCTGCTTAGTTTGGGGCTAGATGATGCTGTGTGGATTGTCCAATATTATTTATTTAATCCAACTCGTCCAAGGTGGTACTAACCTTTTGTTCTTCAGTCGATTTCCCTCAAATATGGACTAAAATAGACTTGGCTTTATTATTATCCATAACAACTGTATGTCACCACCTAAATAATTAAAATTATCTGCCATTGGTATACAAAAGCATCTACAATGACCGCGTTCTTGAAGTTGCGGTGAGTTCTTGCGACCTCAACCCGCTTGTGTGAAGGTAACCTATAGTCATGTAAATAGACGGAAGCCCGTACAATGTCAGGCAGGAGCCGATTCAATATTTTTAACCACACACAATATTTTCAGGGTTCTGTAGTAGCGTACGGTACTATGTTCTTATCGTAAGGAACTCTTCGAATACCGTTTCGTATGTATAATGCTGGATGCGACAAGCTGAAGACAGGGCGCTATGGCGCTCATAAGGGGAGACCTAAGTCCAGCTGTGGATTGATATGGACTGATTATGATGATGTATAATGTAGCAAAAGGGCAACAAACCAATAGGCAGAAGATAGCTTTTACACAGATGATAATTATTCATTTAAATGAACTGACCATTTGACTTGATTGTAATTAGTCTACAAGAATAACGCGTCGTGTCATTAAGAAAATTAATTTCTGGCAAGGACATCGACGTCACCAAGGACAGGGGGATAGTTCAATAATATTTATAACCAGTACGAGTTTTCGGCCGCGTTTTTACACGCATTTTTTTATAATAATAACAAAAATGAATACATAATAACGTCTATATTATTAATTTTTTAACCAAAGCTTTGGGTTTTCAGGTTTGCATGAAGACCTTTTCATCTTTGAAGTATACTTACCCAAAATCCTGTTCTAAAAGAAACAGGTAAATACTCTGAAATATTCGTAGGTATGTTGTTATAATTATAATATAGGGTACTGAACCCATACGAATAGGTAAGATATTTGAAGGAATGTCCTGCGTAATGTTTTATTTGTTCAAATGGTGATATTTTGCATCAGAAAACCATTGTTATTCAAAACCTTCGTGTAAATTGCGACGAAGATCACATCTACGTTTTGGTTTGGAAATGAATCCAAGGTCAGCCGTAATATTCATGCGACCTTAATTTTTTTCCTGAAATTCATATTTGGAACTAGGAACGTGTTTTATTTTAGGCAACAGGAAACTGACTTGTTGAATGATTGTATAATTTCACGTCGATTCTCTTTTGTTTTGCTAGGTAGTTTTAGAAGGTCACATTCTGCTTCTTTTCGCATAGGTTTGTTTGGATTTTGCTACAGAAGATGTATAGTAGGTTAGGTAGCGTACCTACCTGAATGTTATTCATATATTAATGTTATTCATAGTGGCCTGCTAACTTTAAATAGCTTACACAGATTGTGAGGTAGAAATTTCGAAAGAGACTTGAATGCTCGAACGGATTTGAAATGAAAGGGTATTTGTTTACTTACATATTTAAAAAAATTCTTGAATTTGTGAGTTTACTTGAAATATTTTGAAAAAAGTCGAAGAATCTATCATTTTGCTTTGTCTTCGAAATTCGCAAATAGGGTTCGCACTCATATAATATGTGTCTGTTATGATAGTTTGCAATAGTAAAATATATATTTTACAGAAAAAAAATATAATTAAATCTAATAGTGGAACATTTTTATAAAATTCTAGTCATCACACTTTTAAGGATTCCGTATTGCGTACCCAATGGGAGCGCGGCGGCTAAAAATTGGGGTCACACCCTATTACGACTTAATAAGCTGGGTGGCAGGGTGCGAAAACGTGGACAACAGGTAGTTTAATTAATGTTAGTTATAGATACCTAGTTTTATTTATATTAGTAAATAAAAATAACGTGGTGATTCTTCCAGTTTGTCACGTTGTTATGCTGACAAACAAAAGCAAATATTTACCAAACTTCTGACTAATTAGCGAAGGTCAGAACGAAGAGTTGACTCCTTTGTTCGTGATTCAGGTGTCATCTGCCACATTCGACACCTGGCAATGGAAGTTATGTGACACTTTATCTGCCTACTGCCTATATTCGGCAAGACAGGCTGATTCACTTGTTACGGACTGTTTGTTTCTTTCAGAGATAACAACGGAAAGCGAAATAGGTAAGTAGGATTGAAATTTCAACGTCTTTGTCATGCATGACTGATATTGATAAACTTGTCAGCATTGGTATATTATTTTTACATTAGGTATACGTAGAGTACTAACCAAAACTATTTGTAATGTTCTCTTTCTTTGTTTAGTACCTATAATTAAGTATTTTCTATTCTCTTCTAACGCCTTCCATGAAAATTATGTTCATAGAATAAAATGAAATTCATAAAACTCCTAACCTTTTCCCTTTATTAATTAAACCAAATCTCAGGAAATAATAATACGAAAGCCTATGGTGGTGGATACACGTGTCCCTAGAGAAGGTATTGACACTAATATCTTGGAAAACATATCGTTTTAAACGATTCGATAAACAATATAATAATGTAATTTAAACGTAAATGATGTTTTACTCTCTTATAAATTTCCTTTAATTTTATTATTATTAATGACTGGGTTGCGGGATCTTCACCTAAAGAAAGATCAAATTATTAGCAAGCCGCGAAAGATCTTGGCCTGTCCAGCAGTGCAAGGGGAATAATTGAATTAAAAATAAACAGCAGAAACAAGAACTTCGTTTTTCGAAGTTGTTCGAAACAAAAGCATGTTGAAACGGATTGACGTCAGTGATACAGCTTCACGTGATATGCTCCTCCCTCGCAGGTGGTGTCACCGCACCTGCTGACTGCGCGCATATGCACGTGCATAAGGAAGTGCACATTGTGCCCTAAAAGGCACTGAGTACGCTCACTCTGCTCAGCACAAATGGAAAGGACGCCGGACGGTAGCCTGATTGTGGTGTATATTAGAAGATGTCATTGCAATATTTTTTCAGGTGTTGGTTGACCTCTTAAACCACAATACTGTACCTATCCTTAGTAAATAGGTTAAATAGGTACCTACGAGTATAAATGTGAAAACCTAAAAATTTTGCTAAATTCGCACCTAAGCAAATTTTAGTCTTGTAGCGGGTTCCTTAGTCTCGTATTAGTATATCTTCAAGCTGATTCGAATACGATTTTACTTCAGTTTTGGTTTGCTAAAAGCAATACTAGAAATATAAATCAGCCATTTCAATCCTCTGAGTAATGTGAACATTAACCACAATTGAACGCACATTGCATTGTGAACTGATTAACTGAATGTCATTGGACCTGGCTGTCCTTGCGTCCTCACACGAAGGTCCATGTACTTTCCGCTGTCGTTACCCCTCGCAGAATAAACTGCACTTACTATCAGAACCACAGATTATACTCTAGTCAATACGATGCAAACGGGTACAGAGCAAACAATTGTTACTACAGGCCCAGAATAAGTTGTAGTTTAAAGAGCACATGCGGGGCCTTGAACTGAGTGAACGTGCGCCGAGCATGTTTGTGCTGAACCCACTGCGCAGTCATTAATGTGTCTCAGTTTGCCCTGTAGGTACTGCCTACCTACTTCATTTTGAGATATTTACCTGGCTGATTCCGTTACTTCGGCACGTGCTATTTACCTCAGGGCATAGTCAGAGCCATCAGTCACTTACTGTTTAGTAGAGCTTCCTTTTTTGTTTAGGTCTGGTCTGGTAGTTCTTTCTTGCTTTATAATTCATCTTTCGTTCTTTATAATGCAGGTCGCATTATTTCTTGTAAGTTCTTACAGTAAAACTATATTTAATAAAAAAATAGTCAAAGTGAGACCTTTCGTTTTTATAACGCAGTGGGACTATTTTTTAATTTAATTTAGATTTACTGTAAGAAGATACCCGTATTAATGTTAGTAGTTATTGAAAAATAAAAGAATTGAATAGTTTCTAGGTATCCTATACTACTGATCATGATATTCGTAATCGACAAAATGTGGGTTTTTTCAATGATTTCTTGATTATATTATTTAACAGACTTGTTTGTTACAATAACGGCTATTTTGATACTGCGTGTAATCCATTGAGGTACTTGCCGACAGTATAGTATTGTAAATTTAATGACGCAGAAGAAAATTGAAAAACAAGTTGTTTGTAGGTATTATGTTATTGAATCGGTACCTACTTTCGACAGAGAATGTATAATACTATGTTTTTGGCATTGATTTCGGATTCTGATTATAATAACTTATTTTTCTAAGCTTACAAAATAAACACTTGGACACCACTGGCTCACAGCGTGTTGTTCTACGCTGATCACCGCTTGATCAAACCGACTTGACTCTTTGTTGCGGCAAAATCTCTTGAGAAAGTGAGAACTTCAGTTCGATAAGAGAACGAAGCATTTGACAGAAATTTGATGAATCATAATAAATAACGTACTAAGAATTATTACTGTTACTGTTCTATTCCTTCGCCAGGTAGAAATATTTAGCTTACCAAGTTATCTTGATCTTACTACTTACATATATACATACTTACTTCTTTAGCTGATAATTTATTAGTGAAGTCATAAAAAGCGATTATTGTTTTGAATTAAATACTTCCTTGTCAACACGATCATCATAACAACAAATAGCAGATGCAGTGATCGAGGAAAACATTCCAGTTTGCATACATACATACTTACAATTTCTAGAAACCTTTGTGACGTCGAGGGTGATGGTGATTAAAGGGCAGCGGCGTATCGAGGGAAGCAACCCTTCTATTTAAAAAAATCGATAAGAGCAGACCCTGAGTGCTCTGATTTTTGATTTATAAACTTGTAAAGTTAATAATCAAACAGCTTTTGATCGAAATTATTTATAAAATTAATAACGTTTCACTAGATTTTCTTCTTAGAAGTATGGTCTAAGTCTTGTGGAGCTGAAGTGCCTAGCGCGGTCTCTGTGCTACGTCGAGATAATGCGCGAACCAAGGTCAACGCGTGTTAATTACAATTACCGTGAGTGGACATTCTTTGTTCCAATAATGATTAATGCTGGCCGCGAGGAGTATCGCAAATGAGATAACAGGAAGCGTCCGTGTCGCGCCAATGTCACAAAGCAAGGTCGCACGCCGTCATTGCGCGCCTGCAAAAACTATCTGAATATTACGAATTTTATTAATTTTGGTCTAAATCCGTAAGTTACCGAGACTGTCTGGGGTTTTAAAAAATATCTGAGTGATGGTCGAACCGACATGTGACCGATAGCTGGTCCTGTGCCAGATACTGGCGCAGCACATCAGCATTGCCTTTCAACAGAGGCAATGCAGCCAGCGTCTTGGAGACGTTTCATACTACTGGCATTGATATGGATCAGTTGAACTTCCTGTTGATTGTTTGCAACAGTCAGCAGTTAGCTCATTTGTTTCAATTGTTAATAATAGTAGTGTAATTTGGTTTTGTTGTTCAATTGTAATTTTCTTTGTTAATAAAGGTTGGATTAACGCTAAAGCGTAAAAATAAAATACATTAAATTGTTTTTATAATATATTTACATCTTCCTATATCATCATTGTCGATGATGTGGTCTTTTATTTACTTTTGGGTAAGATTTTTAAATATATTTCTGTCATTATAGCCATGCTTGGCGCAGCCGGATTGGTGATTGTCAAAAGTAACGGAATGATTAGATTAGCAAATGTTGGATAGGTATAGCAAATGGTTGGAGTGAGGAGTGAGAAGTCTTACCCGCCTTTTGAATACGATATTTGGTGGTTGGTCCCTCCAAGCTACGGTCAACAAAAAACATTCCCTCAACTTCAATATATGGCGATGTGATGTCACTTTTGTCTTTCCTACTTTATAGAACAATCCTCTTGCTATATGAATACGGTCCAAACAAAGTAATAACTAATTAGGTATACTCCATCTTTAAAAATATAGATAAAAACTAATCTAGTATTGTACATGACAGGGTAACTTAATTTTATTGTTTCATTGAAAAGTGACACTTTTGTTTTATTTTATGAATAAAGTTACAAGCTTTTACTCAAAGCTTATCTCATAAACTCCATGAATACAATCCATATGGGATTACCCTGGATTACTTATGGACCGTATCCGTAAGGATAGGATAGACAACAGTGACGTCGTCATCAAAATCAAACAACATTATATTCAGAAGGAAACGGTCCAGTTCAAGAACGTCCCTCCCGCACCCCGCACCCCTGCTACAGGGTGATCCATCACCCGAAACATTTAGTTGTACACCAACTCCCTTCCACCTTCTCTTCCAGTTTTCACCCCATATAGTAATGGCGTAGTAAAAATATTCAGGGTTGTCCTTACAATTTTCTATTTGAAAGGGTTTCTTTAGATTTCGAATGAGGCCATTCGAAGTTATCAAGATAAACTTTTAATAAAAATTAGAACATCACAAAAATAAAATTCATAACACCACACACAAACATAAACAAATAATTAAAAAATATATAGAAGACATAGGTACCTACCTATTCAAATATATCTCAACAAGTCAACTGACCGTTTAATGATAATATATTATCTGATTATTATTTTGATATTTTCTAGAAAATGTAACCTTGAATAATGAAAAATCAGCGGAGGTTATACGGTTATTTTTCCTTTATTACGTGTAAACTGAAATAACACTTATGTAGACTGTATAAAAATTCAATTTTCATTAAAATACGATTTTTTTATCGGCAGCAGGTAGTTCTAATCAGAAAAGCAGCAAGACCTTGGCTCTGACCCTGAAAATCTTTATCCGCATTTATTTCGCGAGTGCGTAGATACGGCAACGTGATGAGGAACTGCCAACCGATACATTATTTTTACACAGTATCTGATAAAACTGCAGATAACAGCAAATAACGCAAACGTAGTTATCTAGAATTTACCTGTTTGGTCGTGAAGTAATTATGACGGCATGAAGGAAGCTGAAGAAGTGCTTAATTCCAATAATCTTTGCAAATTGTCGTAGTTTTGAAGATTATACGATTTGCTTTTTTTTCAGATAAGGATAACTAAACTAATAGGTACCTAGTATAGTTTAGTGTATCACTGTTTTCCTGATTCCTCGTACAAAGGCAGGTTGATTCTGCCGGTTCCAGGCGGTAGAGGGCCGGGCGGGCGGGCGGCTGTAGCCGGGCAAGGTCGCAGCCGAATACCGATCTAGGAAGTCAAGCGATTCGGCCTCGACCTTGTGTGTGCGAAAAATAAATTCGGCAACGACGCACACGCCCCGTTTCCCTCCGCCCACGCCTAAATGCTTTTACGACCTCAGATCAAGGAAATTTCGGAACATAGAGCAGTTTTTTTGTAATGTTTCTACGGATTGTGTTACGGTCAGGTTAATAAACATTTGCCTCTGAAACATTGAACTTGTGTTCTCAATATCCAGGATGCCATAAGCCTGAATTAAAAAAAAATAAATTATGTATGTTAAAAGATCTGAACTTCTAAAGGAATACGATTTCCTTGCCAGATAATTTTATTTTGTAAACAGCAATAATTGAGAAATTAAAAAAATATTTTCCTACTTAAATAACATTTTGTGATGAAACGAACTAGGATTATGATGTTATGTAAAGTATACAATATTTGTCGTAAGCAAATGTTATCTTTGTTATAAGATTAGGCGAATCACGGAAAAGAATGAAGGTCAAATAAAAATCTTTGTTTAAAAAATATTAGTCGCTAGTATACCTACTGCGAATTATCATACACGGAAGTGACTTTGTGATGAGCCATTTCAATTAAACTATGTCGCAAATACATCGTATTTGATCTGCAGATAACTCTTGTGCCCTAGCTGAGTATAAAGTTACTAAAGCTATATAAGTTTTTAATGGGGCACATGCTATCAATGATTTAACAGATGTTATCATTTAAAAATGATTCTTTAGTTAGGTATTTCCTCATCCGTATGAGTAAGTCATACATGTGCCTCACTAAATTAATTTAGCTGCTAGGTCTTCGCCATACGATGCCCCCTGAATCATCAACTGTTACTGTTGGTGCTCTAATCTACAATGAATGACGAATCACAAATCCTACGAAAAAGAACTTTAGTTTCATCGGAACCTACTAACTAGGTTTTTGTTTCAAGGAAGTCTAATTAATCAAAATCTAGAACCTGTTTTATGAAAAGAAAGTTGACCTAGGAAGTTAGTATAGATTTTCTTGTCTTGATGGTTACCGAACCCAGTTATTACTAATTATAAATGTCTAGTTATAGATTGTATAAAAGTAAGCCCGGGCATAAAAAGGATGGGACATGATGTCATGATTAGATGAATTTCGCAGAAACACGCGTAACAGCCACATACATATGAGTCGATCAACAGTCGGCTGGTATTATGGCAATATTCCCCCTATCCATTGTTCTCGGCTCTTACGCAAAACTGTTTTATAAATATGGCAACTGGACTGTTTTCATTTACAATGTAAACAACCGCCAATGTACCAAGTACCAGCCAATCATGTTTTTCAACGCTCCTTCAGCTTTGAAGGACCTTTCATGAGGCTATAAACCGATATATTTTATTCTACGTGGAAATAAATCTAAAAATATTTTATTACAAATACAATTCGTTTATTAAACATTAAACTCACACTTACTTTAAATATTATAACACGATACTGGCGCTAAAAGTATAAACTGTATCGCGTGCATTATCGCCCTCCTCCGAACAGGAAGAAAAAGAAATTATTAACAAGAAGTATTTTGCCAACGCTATACTATATACAAAAGAAAAATAAAAAAATATTTATTACTAATAAATACTATACACCAGTTTCATGACATGAGAGTCAGGGCAACCGATCAGTTGGGTGGGTACCAGTCGGTGAGGGGCACACAGTTGGTTATTGAGATAGTTTAAGCAAAAATTATTAAATTTTAGATTTTGTTCATAAAAAAACAATTTAAATTTACAATTTACAAAATGTTGTATTTATTTTTTATACCATATTATATACAATAGTACTTGTCATGTTTTGACGTCATACGGATGTGTAAACTAAAAAGTGTCAACTTATCAACGTACATAGGCGCTGTACATACTATCAGACAGCCAACAGACGTTAACTGGCAAGAGCAACACGGCGTTCACAGCGTCCAGCGTTTTTTTGAAAATGTGAAGTTCAAATGCATTTTAATGGCCCTTACCGATTGAATACCTTTCTTGTTTGTTTATTACCAGTATAAAATCTAATAGAGACTTTTCAAAAATGGGTGTAATACAATACCCTATTTGTGATAAACAGGAATGCGAACAAGATAGTTTCTTAGCAAAATAAGAGTTAAATTATTTGAAATAGATTAGTACGTCAATGGTAACACTAACATTCGCAATGTGGACAAAGAACATTTCCTTTTACTACACAGGTCGCTAGCAGTGAGGTGATGATTAACATAATGGCCTGCTCGTTAAGGTTTGACCTTAATCTTGAACGATAGAGCAGCGCGGCGCCCCCGTCTTATCAGACACTTGTTGCCTGCAGTACACACTGCTTCTTATTCTGTGCCATCGCCTTATTTACCTCGAGAATTCACAGGGGTGCTTGCTGCAGCATGCTATTCTTAGCGCTAGTTTTGTTGAGTAAAGCAATGGGTTTCCTATTAACTTATTTACGGTTTTTATTTGTGTCTCTTTCTACCATCGATGAACAGAACAATGCAGTTGTTTGGTGGATAGAAGGAGACGCAAATAAAAAACGCATATCAAAGTAACTCGCCAAAATAATGATTATTCAAGAATCAGTAGGCACAAAATCCGGTGACATTTCAAATGTTAAAGAATATTTTAAATTTAAAACTCAAACACGATGCACCGGTGGGCGGGCTTCTGGGAAGGGTTTTGCGATACGTGAGCAGAGGAAGGATCCCATATCATACATAATTTACCTTTCTTAGAATTAATAAATCATGAAGATTATTTTGAGCACGCTCTAACTCACGAAGGTTAGATACTTTATATTTTCCCATATTCGGAAGAATTTTCATGTGAACTTAATTTCATTGCTTGTGATATTGCGGTATTTACAATAATATAGCACAGTCAATTCACAATACAAAGTTATTGGAAACAAGTATTATCCACGCAAACAACATTGGACTATGTGAAATACAACAAAGCTTGCATTGTCCCGTGTATAAATATACCTAGCTGCCTTTATTCCCGGAAGATACTCTTTGAGTTCTTTGTCGCAAATTAACAACTGTGCAAGATAATATTTATCAGATTGCGAACCATATATATGTTTTACCATAGAATTTTGATATTGTATCTAAATAATATTGGCAAATATTTGATTTATTATGCTGTTCGTTTAGTGGCGCCTAGTGGCATAAAAACTTCTACCACGAATACAATGTGAGATAGGAAAAAACCTGGAAACGGCAAGTTGGTACTATGACGTACTACGCTTAGTACCACTGGAAATAATAAGATATAAGGATCCGAGTTCGAGAACCATTGATATCTTAGATTAGAAGAAGGCAAAGAATTGTAGTAGACACAATTTTCTCATTTTCCACCCGAAAATGCAGTAGAAATTAATTTTCCATATTTAAATAAATGCTCAATTAATCAAATGTTTTCCCGTGTGTTCTTATTTTCTTCACTAATTTAATGTATTTGTATGTTTCAGTAAATTTGATTTTTGTTACGATTGATGTCGACTTTTGCCCGACCGACGGACATTTTCCATGCAATATTAAGAGGAACCGAAACCCTAGACTTAGTTTAGTCAGCGAACGTGATGACATGTCATTGTTTGTACTGAACAATTACTCACATCATTCGAACACGGGGTCATAAGAAACTGGATCATAGCTTTACTACGAAAGAGTTCATTTCGATCAGGTGCACTGCAAGGTGGGTAACGTAGAAAGACTCAAACCAAAGATCGTAACTAAGCACTCTGACCAAAAAGTAACGTGTCGTTTGGTAGAGCGAAACCACCGCAAAATGAATCTACTCTTCAGACTACCTCTGCTCTACCAACATTGAAACGACTCAGAAGAAGTTATAGATCTTGAAATTGCTTTGATATTATTAATAATATTTATTTTCAACCGTAACTCCCCATGGGCCACTTCTAGAAGAATCACTTTCCAATGTGAAGAGATAAACATCAGCTCAGTATTTTTCCATGTTAGTGATTGAATCCGGGAAGTAGTGCGCAGTTCTATCTGTTCCCATCTATAAGTAGCGTCCCGTACGTACTCGTAACTCACTGTACGGTACGAGTACGTATCGTACGTCACTGTTGTTGACCCTGAGCATCGGTACTGCAAGTTGGAGGTGTAATAAACGATGCGGAAGGTTTTTTAGTGTCTAGCATATTTATTTGAAAATAATTTTTAATACACTAGTTAATTACAATCTAGCAATAGGATTGGCTAAATGGTAATTGGCACTTTTAATAATATTACTTAACGTGATACTTGGTTCATGTCCTCTTTAAAATAGCACTTATGCACAAATGCAATAATATTATTACGGTTTTGTTCTTTGAGCCTTCTCACTATGTCTGTTTTGTAGATAAACTGCATCGCCTCTTTGTTCTTGATGAAGATCCTCTGTTCGTAAACCTTTGGGCCATGTGTAAGGTATATTGATGATACCCTCTCAGAGGAATTTTGGGCTAGGAGGCCTATCTCAACGAAGTCTAACCAGGTCCGCAGGTCATGTTATAGTGCAAAAGTGTGCGCGCAAACACAGGTGCACTCTCTACTACCTCCCTCACGCGAAAGGTGAACTAGTTTACAAGTCGATCGTGTTTTTAGAACATCAACTCTTGTATTAATCTAGCATAGACAGAATTAATAAATACCATTTCAGTGCATTGTTGTGACAGCACTTAAAACGACACCATACTTTTTATTTAGATCGATATGATATGGCACATTTTAAGTGACAAATAACTTAGTTTAGTTTTAGTGACATTAAACATTATACACACATGACACCAACCATATTTTATGCTATGATTAATGTTAAGTTTACTAGACTTGACTCTATATTTACCTAGATTGGAGAAGAAATCCTCAATGGTAGATCATGTGTCACTACAACGTACCTTCTTAGATAAACTTATGGGATTACAGAAAAAACAATTCTTCCTGCAAGAATAGGTTTTTTCCGTTAGTAATTTTTGCAAGTGCAATTATTTTACAATTTACTATCAATGTAAAAACTTAAATCAGTATTAAATAAGAAAATTACACATGATGGATTTGGAAAATTTTGGACCATTCACACAGTATTATTTAGCCCCAAGGTAACATAATACATATACCAACATAATACAATTACACTACATAGATACATATTTTTTTGGTATATATAGAAAACACCCAGAATACACTGAACACATATTAGCCGTAAAAACGTTGTAAATGAACAGTACCTATAGTTAATATGAGAAATAAATATTATAAGGAGGAAAGATTTGATTGTTTGTTTGTTTGAATTGAATAGGCTCCGAAACTACTGAACCGATTTGAAAAATTCTTTTACAATTAGAATCCTACATCATTCCTGTAAATATAGGCTATATATTTTTGTTAGGGTTCCGTATGAAAACTTCCATAAAACCCAACGTATACATTTTTGTAAAATCCCCGTGCGAAGCCGTGCGCACCGCTATTGAGCAATAAAGTTCAACCTAACCTTCTTTGATCAAATACATTCCACCAGTATGAACATTCATAGACATGTTAGTTCATACATTTTATTAAGAGGTGCGATGTCCATGTTTCCAAGTGGCGGCGGTGATCGACACACGGAGACTGCCGCTGACTTCCTTGTTTGTCTTTGTGCTCTTATTTTTGCAAAATAATAAAATTGTACAAATGACAAGGCCACTGTGACCTTGTTTACTATATAGGAACTGATGTGTCATTAGTTTTGTATGAATTAACATTTATATGCCTTATGTAGGAACAGTTCAAATGATGCATTAATAAGAGTGCCAATGATAATATTTTATGGAGAAATTTTAAGTTTGATTTACTACGGCTATGGTTTTTCTTCTTTCTATTAATTTATGAAGAAGGCACGATAATGGCAGCACTAGAACTCGTAATCACGTCGGATCAGGTGGACCTTCACCCACCGTGCCACAGAGGTCGGTAATTAGAAATATAATACCTGCGCCCAGCGTAATTATCTACCACAGCAATCAATACATTAAACATTATTTTTAACATTCATAATCATGGTCAACTAAAAAAGGAACAAATATCAATAGGCATTGAACGAATGTGTGTCAAGAGTGTGCTGTAGGGCCACAGCTTGTAGTAACTGTTGGCTATGCTCTGCCGCGCCTCGCTGCATCTGCCGTTGAATTTGGGGCGGCATTGGTAACGGCATTGTTGCCTAGTGTTGTATTAACACATTTATCTAGATTGTCTGATATATTCTCTTGATCCATATGTAGATCGATAGATATGACTTTATTTGTAACTAGTGCTCTGCTCCGGTTCCGCACGGGTATTGAACAGAAGTTTAATAATTTATAATTTTTTACACACAGACTTGAAATTATTATTGAAATATTAATGAATTTATACATACATTCTGTCAAATAATGATTATGATTATGTATGAAGTTTTCAAATGGATCTGACTTTTTTGAAAATATTCTATAGCCGATGTACCTACATCAGGGATAATGTAGAATATGGTGAAAGAATTTTCAAATAGGTCCTGTAGTTTCGGAGCCTATTCAATCCAAACAAACAATAAATCAAAATTCCTCTTTATAATATTAGTATAGACTTATAAAGTAGCATGCAGTAGCTATACTAAAAAACAAAAATAAAATACAGTTGACTATTAAAAACAAATAATAATATAATAAAAAATTACGTAAAATGTATATCAGTACTGCATTCAGTAGGTACGTATTATTATTATTATTACTATGATATTGACCTAATCATTGGGACATTGGGGCATATAGGAATAGTGTTTCATTCACGCTAGTTTGTAGGATGCACCATGTTTTTGTGATTACATTTCTATAGATATCATTTTTAGGGTTTTGCCATCGGTTGCAAAACCCTTATGAAATCGCTTTGGGTCTGTTTTGTGTTTTGAATCCTTAATATCTCAGAAACTACTGCAGCTATTGACTTGAAATTTGAAATAATAATACGTTTTGTGCGCCCGCACATATTTATAGAAAAATAAATGAAAATAAATGAAAAATAAAAATGAAGATTTTCCATACAAATTTTGAAATCGAAATTTTAAATGGAACGTACAAAGTCGAAAGTGGTATCAAATGAAAGGTACTCGTTTGTAGATTTCCAAATAGTTTTTGAAATTTCGGTAGATTTCATACTTTTTAAAATATTTTGAAAATGGTCAAAAAAATTACCGTTCCCCCACCCTATCTCCGAAGATTGCAGAGCGATCGACGTGATATGTACAAAGTGTTTGTAGGTATTGATCTATATTTTATAGGAAAAATATAGAGAAGTCTGTAAAAATAATACTTTTTGAAATATGGTCAAAAAAGGGCGGGAAAAATTTCTAAAGGGGTGACTACCCCCCCCCCCCCCCCCCGAGTTGGGTATCAAATAAAAGGTATTGTTTTGTACATTCCAATGCAGTTTTTGAAATTTCGATAGATTTTATACTTTTTGATATATTTTGAAAAAGGTCGAAAAATTGACCGGTACCCCCCCTCTATCTCCGAAGATTGCAGAACGATCGATTTGATATGTACTAAGTTTTTGTAGGTATTGATCTATATTTTACAGGAAAAATATAGAGAAATCTGTAAAAATAATACTTTTTGAAATATGGTCAAAAAAGGGCGGGAAAAATTTCTAAAGGGGTGACTACCCCACCGAGTTGGGTATCAAATGAAAGGTATCAGTTTGTACATTTTAATGCAGTTTTCGAAATTTCGATAGGTTTTATACTTTTCTAAATATTTGGAAAAAGGTCGAAAATTTGACCGTTCCCCCCCCTCTATCTCCGAAGATAGCAGAGTGATCTATATAAAATGTACTAAGCGTTTGTAGATATAGGTCTATATTTTACAGGAAAAATATAGAGAAGTCTGTAAAAACAATACTTTTCGAAATATGGTCAAAAAACGAATTTTCATACAATGGGGGCTATTTCATTGAGAGCAATATCAAATCAAAGGTATGGATTTCGACAATTCAAAACAGATTTTAAAAATCGTCTAAGTTTCATACTTAGTGAAATACGTAGAAAAAAGTCGAAAAAATAATTGTAGGTACCAACCCACTTACCTACCCACTAATCTCTGTAGTAACTGTAATAGTAGGGTTCCACAGCGCCACGAAACCGTTGTTCTCAAAATTTTAAAGTTCATACCCAATGTATTCCACTGCGCTCGAAGAATATTTAGATAATAAGATTATTGAATTCATGAATTCCACCGTGCTCCAAAAAAATATGAGAAGAGTAATGTATCCTGGATAATCCACACAGCATCATTTAGCGACAAGCTAAGCAAGCTTGTGTAATTGGTAGTACTACGATATCTGTTATACTTAATAAAGTATATATAAGTATCACATTAGATGATTTATTTTTGTGTACGTAGAAAAGGACTAGAACACTCGAACAAATAATCTGCAGATCTTACAAATATTAGTCCCGAGGCGGGAATCAAACCGCAACCTCCTGCGTTGTAAGCCCACCGCGCTAACAGGTCGTCAATATACGTACCTACCTAAACGACAAAAGTTCAAAACCCTCGGCGCGCGAGTTACACTCGCACTTGTCGTACTTGTTCTTTATATTATTAAATTTTAATAAGTAATAAAAAGCTTCTAAAAGTCACGAGCACCAGCCAGGAGCTAGCCACTCAGCCAGTGCATCTGTCTTCGGACGGGGGGCGCCATTGTTACGGGCAGCGTTGAACGAAACTTAATTGGCCCGACCCAGCTCGTAAAAGCGTTGTAAAAAGTGTGAAGGTCTGGCGGAGGTAAGGACTCTGCAGAAAGAGGTCAAGTGTAATGCCTCGTGAGTCGCGTTCCACTGACCTCATTTGACTGCTGCCGCGTTACCGTGAGCGCTCGCCTTTCGAACGAATATGTCCTAGTTTGCCACTGTCCTACAATTTCCGTTCGTCTTTTGTTAGATTTTCGACGAAATGCAGACTTTTAAAAATAATTGATAAAAACATGGACAGAGTTTTTTTGTTTTGTGATCTGAATATCACATTGATTTAAATGGATATTTGTTTTTTTTTTATTTGAAATGCTGCTTTTAGGTACTTGTCATGTGTCTGAAACCGAATTATACCTACTACATAGTAAGTATTCTTATGCGTACATTTCATGCGTAGCGATGCGCACAACAATTAAAACATTGAACCCATTTATATGAAACAAGACAAAACAAAATCCAACTCTTTTGTCTCGGCGTCATTGCCACCGTCCTCAAATAATGAGGCACAATGCATCCGGAAACTGGTCGTGGGAGAAGTGACCTCAGATTCGAAGGGAACCTTCATCTGGCTATTATTAAACGATCCGGCCGTGAAATCGGAGCAGTGACATACATCGCGCCCGAATAATACTTAGACTCCATAATTCATAGGAACCTTGGCCCCAATGCTGCCTACATTACCTATATACAAACAAACATCAGTCCAGACAAAAAGATTCTCAGTCTAAATTCCCTATACAACAATGCGGATTGCGTAAAACCCCAATTTGTTTTATCTATTTCTCTTCACCTTTTTCTAGTACTTCAGTAATTTTGTGTTTCTTGTTTAAATTATTCCTAAATTGAAGAGGTAACAATAACGGAATGACAAGATAAAATATTTTTTATAAACAAAGGCAAGATAAGATATTTTTCTGTTGAGTGAGAAGTACAGAGCGATAGACAAAACAAAAAGGGTTCGTGGCTTAGGCCCCCAGTGGTCGACGCACCTGTGGTTGACGCCCCCGATTTTATTAATTGTATTATTATTATGATTTGCACTTTTGCACTTAGTACAGTAAATGCCAAAAGTGTATCTTACAAACCGTTTTAGAGATAAGCTCAAATGACTTTTAAGTAATTGTACTTTATCAATAAAATACTTCTGTCTTTAATCCTACTAATGTTATAAATGCAAAAGTTTGTAAGTAGGGATGGATGGAGAGATGAACAATGGATGAATGTTTGATACTCTTTCACGTAAAAACTCCTGAATTGATTTTTGCGATTGGGAGGTGGTGGGTGATTGGTTGCGTGACGTTGGTAAACGGCCTGACGGTTACTAGTCCTTTAGACATCCAGACATTTTATTTAGAAATATTATTGCTAAAAACATTCCTGTTAGCAGGCGAAAGAAAGCGACAAGAAAGAATGAAAAAATGATAGCCAATTTGAATGAGTAGTACAAAAATAAAAAAATTACTTCGATCATATTTTTAGTACAAATCTGCCAATAATCTGCTGAACAAATCTGCAAATATGTGGAAATCCGAGCAAAAAAGTAATAACTAATTATTAAAGAAGTAAATAAGATGATTTTGGTTGTTTTCTGTTGTTTGTAGACAATTTTAGTTCATATGTATTTATTTATATTTTTCATTTGTTATATAATAGTTGATTTTTTGCTGTGCTGTGTGGTGCCGGCATAGATGCTGTGTGGTGCCGGCATAGAATTTCACCACCCCATCTCTTCCCACGGGTGTCGTAAGAGGCGACTAAGGGAAACACATCGGAGGGCGAGCAGCAGCGCCCTCTGCAGAACAACTCCACCGAACTGCGATCCCCAACCCGCATGCCCAGCGTGGGAATTATGGGCATTAACCCCCAAATGATAGTGCCATCTTTGGCGCTCATTAGGGGAGGCCTATGTCCAGCAGTGGACTATTATAGGCTGTTGATGTTAATGATGATGTTGTAGTTGATTATTTTTGATAATTATTATTAAAAAGGTTAAAAATTACATATTAAATAGATAATGTTATATGTACCTAGGTACCTATGTTATATTGATAATGTAAAGAATTTTTTTTTAAACTTATTACGTACTTTACACTATAAAATTTTAAAATAAGTTTGTTTGTTTGGATGTTTGTCCGTCAATCACGCTGAAACTACTGAACGGATTTTGATGAAATTTGTTATCAGACAGGGTATGAGCTGACTTGGGTGATATGGTTATGATATAATATATTACAAGCTTATGCCTTTTATGCCTGCCAGTACATTTGATAAAAAAAATATTCGGATTAAAATAAACTGACCGGGGGCGTCGACCACAGGTGCGTCGACCACTGTGGGCCTAAGCCACGAACCCAACAAAAAGGCCGGCTGTTACTTCTGAGATGAATAGCAAAATGAACGAATCACATAAATTATTAAAAATTATATCAAGAATTTTTTTCCCAATCTTTAGTTTAAGATAAACGTTCAAAGTATAATTTCCTTAAAAATTAATTGCTCTCAGAGATAAATATCGATTCCGAACTACAAAATTGCATATTACATTCTTACTCTCACATTTACACTCTTTTTATTTTGGGGTGCCATTGAGAGTATGTTGTATATTCCTATATATTCGTTTCTACATTGATACTTTTGTATGTTTGTTTCAAACTCATTTTGTATTAGGTATTTGATTTTAATTGCTTAATTTAATTAATATAAAATCAGACTTGTCGTAGTAAAACGTGTCTTTTACTTAAAAACTTACAATTGGTAAAACGCCTACTGATTTCTATTAAATATATCGATTATTATAAATAATTGCGCTATGTTTTTAGTCCCAGGTACATAGGACTTTTCAAGAACTTTGTATGTTACAATGTTTATGTAACAAAGTAGATCCGATAGATCAAGGTAATAGCGAATGTATTCATTAATGTCGACCTTACGTATCATCGGATGTTCCTTGTATTTTTTAGTAAAATCCTTGCAACTTGCAATTAATATAGGTTTCAATTCTACAGTTAAACTAGATGTAGAATATTTGCAAACCATAAAAATTTTAATTTCTCTAGCTTGCCATCAAGTGTTACGTAAACTATATAGACTCAAGAAAAGACCTCAAAGTAGCTACAGAGTGAATTTTAGGTTAAGTAATTGTTTACAAACATACTTGGCTGGTGTATAGTCGAAGTTAAAGTTAAAATTTCTATCTACTTATAACACATTATTTTATAGGTTCTGTTGCACTTGCACCTAATTATGCTTAAAAAATTATGAAAATTTGTATTACTTTGTTTTCAGGAAATACTTATAAAGCAATGTTTGCTAAGTACCTAAGTCAAACAGTCTTGACGATGTTTATTTTCTATTACATAGGTACTTGCCTAGTGAAGTATATTGGAATAGGCAACCTTCCTTGCATTACGATTATGTATATGCAGCTAAATGATTAGGTACCTACACCTAGGTATAAAATATTATTGTTATTGTATATCAGTCTATAATATTAAATTATAGCTACATTATTTATATGCTATAAAGTGTTACTATTTAGTATAAAAAGTATAATTTTTCCTGTTATGGCTGGAAAATACTCATATTATAGAAGATTTGATAAAGTTATTGTTTTCAACAGTCTGCAGTAAGCTTAATTTTTTAGGCTGTAAATACTTTACGTCTAATTTGGTTCTTTTATTCAATTGTAGGTGGTTTTCTTAATAAAGATTATAATTGTTATTTTTTTAATTCTATGAACTTTAGCATCATCATTACCAGATCATAAAAATATCCACCGCTGGACATAGCCCAATACGACGCTACAAACGGTCTTGAACCACCTCCATCTATCGACTCCCTGATTTGATTACTTATGTAAATTGTACTTGAACATGTGCAAGCGCTGAAGCAAATAAACATAAACATAATTTGAAAACATGACGTGTATACTTTGGCTATTTACCAGAACTAGGTACACACTTCGTAAAAGGTTATTTTTAGGTTACGATCGAAACAAAACACCATATTTGACATTATCTTGGTGCCAATGTCTTTATAAACGGATCTCTACCTAGCTCTACCTATGCAATACATTGCCAGCTAAAATTTTGAAACCACCTACGTCATACTATTAGTATATCTCTGTTCTTAATAATTTTCAAGACATGGAGGTCTGTTTTTGACTCATCACAAGCCCTGTACAACAGCACCGTCCGAATTTCATGAGTCTTATGAAACAGGCGACAGGACTTGACAGTATGCGGTGACTGACGTTTCCGTTTTGGCTTAACCTCTTTGCGAAGACCCTGAGCTCTAGTTAGCCTCATTACAAAGCTCTTGGAACTGGCCGAACAAGCTATGTAGACCAACTAAATTGACATCCGCAGCAAAAATACCTAAATATGAATCAATTAACCTTTAGGCACGTGTTTCCTGGACTAATTCTAGTGGTAATAGGTACCAGACAACGGTAGTGATGTCAAGGTTGTTGGGGTTGTTGAGGGTTGTTGTCGAGGGTAGAATAGGGAAAAATTACGTCAGCTCGTCAGCGAATACGTAAAATATTTATTACGGAATAACAGAGTTGTCCTGAGTTCCAAAAATTTGGGCAATACAATGTAATATATAATGTCTGGCCGTGTGGTGCCGGCATAGAATTTCACCACCCCAACTCTTCCCGTGGGTGTCGTAAGAGGCGACTAAGGGAAACACACCGGGAGGCGGGCAGCAGCGCCTTCTGCAGAACAACTACACCGAACTGCGATCCCCAACCCGCATGCCCAGCGTGGGGATTATGGGCAAAAACCCCCAAATGATGAACAATGCCATCTATGGCGCTCATCAGGGGAGGCCTATGTCCAGCAGTGGACTATTATAGGCTGTTGTTGTTGTTGTTGTTGTTGATATAATGTTACAGGTGATTTAACAAGAAATTGAATTCCTAGACAATTTATTTGTGTCATCGTAAAGTTTGAATGACTTCACCGATTTTGTTATCACAAAACCCTCTCGATGAAGTCACCTTTTGAACAAAAAATACTAAACTTTGATCGGTTCATTAGTCTGGGAGGAACGATACCACAGAATACAAATTCATACATCAATCCCCCTTTTTCTGGATCGGGGTTAAAATAATGAATTTTTATTGTTATTGTGTGAAATGAATCGATAAAATAAATAACCATGAATTTTACAATTACCAAGTAAGACAAAATGTATAGCGCGTTGATGTCCTTTGTATAAAATAAAAGGGTAATAAAATTTGTTACAAATAAAATTATCACTATGAACAATTTAAATAGCTGAGCTAACTGTAGACTGTTTCAAACAAACTACAGATAGCACAACTGATCAATAAGGTTCAGTTAAATAAGGTCAACTAGTCTGTAATATGTTATTTTCCTTTGGGTTTTTATTTATAAATGTTAATGCGGGATAAATTGATAAGAGGTAAATACATACCCAATAAGTGTTTACTGCCGTCCATAAACCGTTTAAATAATATACCAACGTCTTCAAATGACCGATAAAATAGGTAGCAGTTCGTCTTTCAAACATGAGAGGTCGGATAATACTGCTCCAAGGTCTCCTGTCGGGCTGACCTCGGCGTATCGGTCGCGGAGGACAGACGGTCGCAAATATTTGCGCGAGAGCGGCGCGCGGGCGGCTCGGCGGCGCGGCGGCGGCGCGACCTTGCCGCGTCTGCCGGCCTTGATCTTGAGACGACCGGCAGCCACGACACCTATTGTATCCATTGTCACACCTACTTGATGCGATTGCACCATTTTACTTAACTCTTGGGCGATACAAAAATGTGTTACATTAAAACTCCCGAAGGACAGGCAGGAAAATGAACTACCTGGTAGGTACAAAGGTACAAACCAATAAGGACTGTCATTTATCCCCGAAACGGATAAATCGACTTCTTTATACCTAATCTACTGTGTAAGAAATACTTTGATTATGGGAGTTTTCTTAGCTATGAAAATGAAGAAGCCTTTTAGAGTTACAGTCTGAGGTTTCAATATATTTTTTTCGTTTCCTTGCTACCTAAAGGCCTAAATTCGATTTTGATGGGGATTATTGATGCGAAGTTGTTCATAAATGAAAGGTGCTTGTTAGATAATTCCCTTCGTTGTTATAATTAATACTACAGTGGTTTTTATCAAGTACGACACCCGACTCATAATGGGATCGGTAAAGTATAAATGGACTGTTTGATTTAAATGTTACGTATGAATTTCCTCTTCAAAAGTCAAAGTGACCTGTCGTAACAAAGAGTCGGGATGCTGTATTTTTCCGTGGCAAGATCACCCTGACTTAACCCACAATGATACATAGTCTTTATTTGTAGGTATTGAAGCTATATTTTTTTAAAGAAAATAAATACCTATCTTCAAAACCGGATGATGCAACTGGATAGAAATATGGGTACATATACTTTTCGTCGAATTTAACTAAAGCGTGAAACGACACAACTGAAAACAAGACTCATCGATTTATGTTATGAAAGATAGAAAGAGATTGAATTAACTATTCGACGATGATTATAAACTAACTGACAGATATCCTGTAGTGTAGATGCCGGTAGATAAAGAATGGGACAGAAGGCCATGCATGCTGTACAGCTGTCATTTTTGATCCCAATATAGCAAATGCCATAAAGATAAATCTTTATGCTATCTTAGATGAATAACTATGGTAGCCTCTACGAAAATGACATCAAATCATCATCAACTACAAAATCACGTCGACTCAGCTTATGTTGTGATTGCTACAGCTAGCTATTAGGTACAACGTCATCTCCATTCATCTTTGAATTATTGAACATTAATATGGATTAGTTGAGCTACCTGTAGATTGTTTGCAACCGTCTAGTTGTAAATAATATTTCTATTTTGGTTATTTAATTGGAATCTTTTAAAGAAAAGTTTCACCCCATAAAAAAACAGAATGGATTGAAATACAAACACAAATTATGTAATCGTAAACATGACGTACGAAAAACCAATCTTTGGAGTTTACAGAAATTCTGAAACTGGTCAGGTTTATCAACACGTGGCCAACGACCTTGCTATAAGCGGCTCAGGCTAGATATAGGTATGTTTGTGTAGCTTTTTAGACATGGACATTATACAACACTACTTTTAGTACCTAAGTATAGCAGGTACGTCTGCAATCTGAGTTTTTATTTATTAAATTAAATCCACAGACGACCTCGGTGGCGCGGTGGGCGAAGGTCCGCCTGCGACGCAGGATGTTGCGGGTACGATTCCCGCCTAGGGAAATTATTTGAACGATCTGCAAATATTTGTTCAGGGTGGATGGTCATTTCAAATGTAGAATAAGAAATATATACCTATGTAATATATTGTAGCAAGTATATCAGTCATTCAGAACCCATAACACAAGCTCTGCTTAGCTTGAGGCTAGATGATACTGTGTGGATTGTCCACCATTATTTTGTGTATATATACTAATATTATAAAGAGGAAAGATTTGATTGTTTGTTTTAATTGAATAGGCTCCGAAACTACTGGACCAATTTGAAAAATTCTTTCACCATTAGAATGCTTAATTTTCCGTGATGAACATAGGCTATATAATATTTTCAAAAAAGTTAAGGATCCGCTTGAAAAATTCAATAATTGAACCGTGCGCTGTATATTCAACCTCTTTTTCTATTAGGGCGCGTCATAATAGAAAAAGAGGTTGAATATATTATAGCGCACGGTGCTTGCTTTTTCTCTACGGCCAGTGTCAGTTATGGAGTGTCGAGCCAATGTCAAAAATCCCAATGCTGTTAAAAAAAGTAAGGGATCCGTATGAAAACTGTGAAACCCATCGTGTTAGTGTGTATAATTTCTGAATTTTTTGTTTAATACCCGTGCGACACCCGCACCGCTAGTATATTATATTTTGTAAAGTAATAATTAATTTAATTTTTCGTTGTGTTTATGATATTTGAAACAAACCACTGATATGACTATTGTATGTAACGATGCAATTTTGTTTCCTTTTCATTAAAGTAAGTAATTAATTTTAATAACCGTTTTACTCAATAAATTAATAAATAATCGGCATTGTACTGCACAATGTATACCGTACATTGTACAGTTTACTGCCATCAAAAATAAAACTTTCTCAATGTTTTAATATGGCTATTCTGTACATGGGCTTACAACTCAGCCTGGGTTTCACACTGCTGAATCTGCTTAAAATCATAAGCCCTTACGCTAAATTTGATATAAAAAAAACAGGTTGAGTTTATTTTCAGAACTAATTTTTTTCAAAATCAAGCCAGTGAATCTCTTTCTTGACTTTTCGATAACTCTCATGGCTTCCAGTCTTCCCCATTGTAGCCCTGGAAAAAAAACTCACCCTGTATGTATAGCCTTAGTTTGAAATGAGACCGGCAACTGGCCAGAATAATATGATACTGGCAACAATATCTCATTGAATGTATAATATGTCGATGTATACTTTTTTGTCAACAATGACAATGCATTGGCGAATGATAAACAACATAGTAAACATTATAATTAGCTCACATGTAAATACTGAATCTCTATAAATAGCTATATGAACTGAAAAGCGGTCCGCTTCAGCAACACGTGGCCAGCACGGAATAAGGCGTAGTTGGTTCGCTACGACCTTGCGATAAGCCGTATCCGCTGATAAAGCGCCGCGTCACGCCCGCGCATTTCTCTCTTTTCACGGCGTTTTACAATGCGACTGCGCCCGCGCATGCAAGGTCGCGCGTGCACCCTTCTGCTATAAACTTACACGTGGTTTGGATGATTACACTTAATTTATAAACATAATACTAATACTAGAACATAAGGAGAGATTTAAGTCGGCAGCCATAACTTACTAAAATAATGAGTTATTAAGATGTTCATACCTAACTGTTGAATTGCACCCTCGGAGAGACAATAAATATTTGAGGACAGAATCGTCCTCATATATTTATTGTAATTTTCACGCCCTAATCTTGGATATATTTTTCAGTATGTCTTACAGGCAGGATCGAGTAGCTAGCAAGGTAGCGCGTACACCCTTCTCAATAAACTTACACGTGTTATCGTGGTATTATACCTATTTTACATGCTTGCAAATGACGTAGGTGATATTTCTATGATACTATGCTGTATTGAAGCTAGATGTTATCAGAAATCTTTACCAATTATGGGCAATTCCCAGCGTATTTTCTTGTAGTTTTCACAATATATTTGTTGGATTTGGATGTGGATTGCAATAGCTGGTTGAGTAAATTTCACTTTTTTAATCTTCATGATAAAAGTCAGGCTCTTTAGTACAAAATAAAGAAACTCCTATGATATTTATCATCATCATCATCATCATCACCATCCTATAATAGTTCACTGCTGGACATAGGCCTCCCCTAATGAGCGCCATAGATGGCATCATTATTTGGGGGTTATTGCCCATAATCCCCACGCTGGGCATGCGGATATATATACTTACACATTATTTAAATTAAGTAGCAAAGTGGAACCTTGCGAGTAGCACGTAGGAACTTACGCATTTGTACCTTCTAGGAAAAGTAATTGGTTTACAAACCTTGAACAAAATCGATGATTGTGTTTCTTATCGGAAAAATCAACGTCGTTGGATGCAATTCGTAAAACAATAGGTACCTAAATATCCATCGAACCAATAATAAAATGTACATTTTGTCAATACCTTTTTTACTTTAAATCCATTATTCTTACCTTCGTTACTTTAACGCAAGCTCTGCTTTGCTTGGGGCTAAATAATGCTGTGTGAATTGGCCAACATTATTTATTTAGTTATTTTTAGTTAAATACATTTACCGTTAATCAATGAGAATGAAATAAGATCTCTTGCGGCAATGTATATTTTGTCGTATAGTATAAATCTCTGAAATTTGGCAAAAGCCATGAATTCTTTAAATTGTCGATCTCACTTTTTATTCTCCTAGATGTTGGCAATTTGAAATGCCTGGTTTACGTCACTTGTGAAGGTACTGTAGTTCTTCTGTGCGTAGTGGGCGCAGGACGTTGCGGGTTCGATTCCCGCCTCGGTTCCTCGATCTGCAAACATTTATTTTGTAGGTGTCCGAGTCGATTCATATGCATGATAAAAGTATCTATATATATATATATATATGTATATATATATATATATATATTATACTGTATTAAGTATATCAGTCGTCTAGTACATACATGTAACACAAGTTCTGCGTATCTTAGATGATGCTGTGCGTATTATCCAGCATTATTAATATATTGCTGGTTTGACTAATAGTGTATCGTAATGGAACAGTTGCAACTGAAATAGGTAGGTACCTTGCTAAACAAACAAAAATAATTGCGAGCATTTATCGGAGCGTCCAAAGCAAACACGAGATGACTTGGAGAAGGTCAGGGCAGGTAGGTCGGGTTGTCAATTGATGTTTTGTTGAATGTGACCGCGGACGCCGCGACTTGCGGATGGGGGTGACATTGCGTGACCGTCAGTGTTTTTATACCAGCTGCTTGTGTTGCTCCAAGATACTGACGCAAAACGTCTGCGCAGCTACAAGGTCAACTTTAATGTGCGAATTGTTTAACTAAAATGGCAGACTAATAAAATCACATCGATAATTATGTGCTTGTATGATTTGTTGCACGACTGATAGCGATACTAGTAGACAAAGATACACAGATTACAAATACTAGTTCTTATAGAGGAGTGGTGCGTGTTTACCACGGAACACAAGAGTGGTTAAATTAACAAATCATACCTCTTTTTTTAAGGTTTTTTTTTTGCTTTAACTGTTTATTGTCTTTTTTTGTCGCTGCGGCAGTCATTGATAAGGCTTATCATTCTTGTTCTGATGGCCACTTGATGTCTTCACCCCTGAAGCCAGTTCATAGTTCTCCACTAACCCTAACAGTTGCTAGGGACTGTAGGATTTACTTCTAGGTGATGGATGCCAATAAGTATTTGCTCGTCCGGGCTATGCAGGTGCTTGCCCAGATGAAAATCTGGGCAAGCACCTGCATAGGCTACAAGAAATAACGCATGAAATTCACGAAAGATGAACATTAGTCTTTGTGGAAGATGAAACTTGGAGTAGAGGATTCCGACCCCGCCTTCACATTCCATCAGTGGATTCAATTCTAATATAACTTTATTCAGTAGACATACATGCAGTTTGATAAAATCGCAATTAACACTTCATACATATATTAATCAACTAAAGTTGGTTTTGGTGGAATTATTAAAGTACTTGATATGTATTTAGCAGGTCATTTGAATAAAATGTAACATATCTAATCAATCAACAACTTTTCCTTTCCTCTTGAAATCATATATTGTGATCAAATGGTTTTATTCCATTAGGAATGTCAATTTCCTATACTTATTTAATAATGCGTCTAGCAGCTCATTATACGCTTTATTAAACGAGCCATAATGTGTCAATGACAGCTCCATATCTGTCTGTACATACGTTCGCACTGTGGTTTGTATTGTGTTGAATGGGTCACTGTTTACGCCCATCAACAAGAATATTGACTCACGGGCAAATAACACTACGTTTATCGGCCACTTGCGTCAATGCAGCGCAAACAATGCTACCTAGCTGTAAAACCACATGAGTTGAAAGCATAATTCAATCATGATAACACTAACATGCCCATAGAAAGGCTAGGTAAGGTATATAAATAGCTTTCTTTATTTGTTTACCATTATGTATTACCACATACATTTTCCTCGATCCTTGAAATGATTCATAGTTATTGTATGTAGTTTTATACATAGTTTTCAGGCACTTTACAATAACAAACCATATGCAGTGGTTGATTATTACCTAATACAGGGCGTGCCAAGACTGTGCGACGTCAAGGGAAATTACCTGAAATATTGTAGATGGAACATTTTGCTGAAACAAGACTTTCTTTTATTTTGAAAACTTAGTAGTCTATTAAATTGAAAGATTTTCTTATAATTACTTCGACGTCAGCATTAAATAATTTTATTGAAATTTTAATAAATCATTTTATGTTATTCCTTTGTTTCACTATGTCACAATAGATAAATTTATATTTTTTACATTCTTGAAATTCATACGTGCGTACACGTACGTACTTAATGTTTAGAAAATGCGAAAATGTGGTAACTTCTAAAATATATAAGTCTCCTTTCAGCAAAATATCCTCTACAATATTAAAGGTACTTTACCTTCATGTTACATAGTCTTGGGAAACCCTGTACACAATACTCGCATTCAGTATATAATA
This sequence comes from Eupithecia pulchellata, assembly GCA_963931895.1. Lineage (NCBI taxonomy): Eukaryota > Metazoa > Arthropoda > Insecta > Lepidoptera > Geometridae > Eupithecia > Eupithecia pulchellata. The sequence goes on along the minus strand of OZ007527.1, from coordinate 6,537,157 downwards.
TTGCTTAGTCACTCTATGAACTACTGAAGATATTCCAGCGGTTATATTTAGAACGGAAATCCCATATTATTAGCACCATACCGAATATGTTAAGGTAAACTTAAGGTCATATTTTATGTAAAGGTTAAGTCAATGTGTACCTATAGAGCAACGCAGTCATACAATTGTTAATATTGGTGTCAATTCGGATGCTAACAAACCTGAACTAATTTGAGATCATTAAAAATACCTTATGCGTCCCTTTCATAACGATCGAAAGGAAAATGTTAATATACGAGTACATAATATAAGTAATGTTAAATTAGTTTAGTATTGGTGAAATCTGAGTTGTCATAGTCAATAATCTGGCGAAAAAAAAGCGTTAAGAAACACAAACATGGTACAATCTAATAACAACGACAAACAAGGACCTGAATATAAATACTTTTGTCCTTACAAAATAAACAGTCCAAGCGATATTTTTGAATATGGAAATTAATTTATTTTCTTTTTTTCAAACTCTAACGTCAATTCATGCCATACAAAGAAATTGATATTAATATTCTTCCATTCTTGCAAACCAGTGTGTTTTGATGCCAGTGATTTTCGTGCTATGGAGCGCGTTGATATCTTTTCTTTAAAAAGCAGTGTCTTTTTGCATGTAGTAAAATCAATGAGTATATTATTAATTTATTATAATAAGTCCCTTCTTCCATCTGTCTGAACGCGATAAATGCAAGACCTTATTAAAACGGATTTCATACGGTTTTCACTTATCGATGGAGTGATTCATGAGGTAAATATAAGGCGTAAGTCCAATCGATTAGGATTTTATGTAAACTGTTAGAAAATTTACGATCAATATTGAAGATAAACAAAACATGCCAAATGAGAGCTTAACTTATTTTAAGGTGTCAGAGACAAAACAAAGTTAGTATAGCGGATAATCTTAAAAATAGTTAGTTATTAGACTACTCTCCGTGCAAAGACTGGGCGGGTTGCTAGTTGTATTATGAATAAATGTTTCAAGTTACTTGGATTTTTTCAGTACACTGGGGCGGGTTATTATTTACTTTACTAACAGTGTAGGGATGTAGTAGACGCGCAATCCACATTTTAATAAAAGGTATCATAATTATATGCACTTTATGATACAGGGGATTTTTATTAGTCACAAACTTTGATTACTTTGCCCTTTAGTAGTCGCAACGGGTTCCCTTTGACGTAACAACAATACTGAACTAAAATTATTTATATATGTAACCAAGCTGCGGCGTCCTTCGTCGATTAAAAAAAACCAACCTTATGTCATTAAACATTAAGTGCCTAACAATAAAATTATCATGAGAACAGGGAAACCACCTATGACATATACCCGCTTAACCAGCTGCAAATAGCTCGTTAAAGTGAATTAGAAATAGAACGCGTTTGGCAGTGCGATGCAACGATGCTTTATAATTAGCGATGCACAAAGTGGCTTCGAAGGAATTGGGTCGGTGCGAGCGGGGTGCAGCGCGCGGGGGGGCGTAGAATTCGCGTAACGTTACGTCAGCGGGCGTCGGCCTCGTGCCGGTCGATGACCCGTGGCTATCTCTAGCGCGGCTAGTCGCATGCGCATATAGCTACGCACAGATCTACTAGACACACAATACCCTTAACTTATGCTCAAATCGCACGTTTCAGAAAATCTTATTGTAAATTGAACCCGATAGCTCTGCAAAGACCTAAAATACCATTGCAACGCTTCAACACGTCTATGGCTACCATAGATTATAGAAGAGGCTTTCCAGATCCATGGTAATCTCCATCCTCAGGTCATTTAAATATCGTTAATGTTTTCAATATGCGAAAATTAATCAACCATAACACTAAGGCGACTCTACATTTTAGAACTATTTTCTTTAAAACTAGATTAAGTACCAAACTATTAATTTATATCTGTTGTGTAAAGCCGTCTTAAGTTGAACGGTGTCACCCGCCTCTATAGAGGTTGTCGACCTCATTCTTACACAGTTCTTCTGTACCGCAACGGTTGAACCGCGGAACTATAGGACCATACCTAGCCAGGTTGGTGTATACAGCATCTATCTTTAGAGAACGGGAATTTGTACGGTTCATTTAATTTTAGTTGTTCAACAAGAGATGAATTTACTACTGCCTGTGCTATCTGTTTCTTTGTAATTGATCAAGCTAGCTTGGAAGTGGAATACTACCTCTAGTGGCAGTCAACGAACTTTAGTTAGCAAATCGATTATCTTGCTACGAAGTTTCATATCAAACATGATATATATTAATATAGATTTACGTTCCTTCCTTACGAAATAGGTAAGTTTTAATTTGTCGTGTGAAGTTAGGTGAAAATTGGTTTTGTTGTTTGTATAATATTTTTGCGATATCAAAATTAGTTGCTTAACCTAACAGCGTGATTGAACATTTACTTAGGAGAATAGATTTTCTTGAACTAACTAGCTAAGTACTCACCTGAAACCTAAACTCAAACCCGTTCATCTCGTGTTGATCCGCTGAGGAATTACTTTACCTACTATACACAGTTAACTTTAGTATACATAGTTGTTTATTATAAAATAAGAGATAAAGTGTTATTGATTTTCCCTTCACTTATGACAATTTGACGATTTTGTTACCAGGTTTGCGGCAGGGAGGGAGGGCATTGAGGACCGATGAGACCGCTTGATCTATCCAGGGTTCAACCTTGAGGTGGTTAAAATGGACACGATGACAGAACTAAAAGATACCTATCTAAAATCAATAAATAATAACACAGATCTGAAAATATAGAAAATCTATAAATAAGCAAGAATCAAATGAAGATACTTCTTTTAGTAACTGTACTATCTTATGATAGAATTACTCACAGTAAGTCCAAGTAACGCGCATTGCCCTGATTTAAGTTTCAGCCCGTCTGCACTTACAAAATAACAGTTATTTAGAAGATATAGACATCATCTTAGCGAACCAGAGTAGCTTTTGTACTCTGTTGGAGAGAAAATAAGCATTTTACAATAAATACATATTAATAATAAATATAACTAGCGGTCAGACTGGTAGACTTCGGTTATTTAACAAACATTTACAAAATTATAAATCTTTACAAACACACGTTGAGTGTGATCCTTAACTTTTTTTATTTATAGCATATGTTCATCACGGGTAAATTAAAGATTCTGATGGTGTAAGAATTTTTGAAATCGGTCAAGTAGTTTCATGACCTATTCAATCCAAACAAACAATCAAAACTATTGTGACATTCAAGTGCTGAGAAGAAAATCTGTTATTATATAAAAGAAAGTCGCGTTAGTAACACTATTTATAACTAAAGAACGGACCGATTTGTCTAAAAATTGCGTAGGTAGCTTAGAACTAGGAGACATATAGGATATTTTTTATCCCGGTGTCATATTCCCGCGGGATTGTACAGGGATACGCGGACGAATTCGCGGGCAAAAGCTATTTACTTATAAGGCTAGATAGTATAAAAGATATAATAAAGATTTTGACTTAAAATAATATAAATCTGAGTCTTATTCTCAGCGTTTAATTTAACCTGGGATATTCCAGGCCGAAGTTGTTATTGAAGTTTTTCTTGCATGAAATATTTACAGCCCGATGTCGGGATATTGGTGGTAACACCACCAATGCTGCACGGCCTCGGAAATCACGTTAAGCAGCTGACCTCTCTCTGATCGTGTCGTGTGCAGTTCCATCCAATTATGAGAATGAGAGGAATAAAGAGTACACCAGTGTTTGTGCACACACTTGGGCACTATAATATACCTGGCTAGTCTCCGTTAAGGCTGGCTGGCTCCCGACGTGGCAGAAGATTCGGCTATGAGGACATTTTATTTAACCGCACCTGAATTTTTAACAAATTGTATTATATTTTTATATATGTATTCTTTATTATATTGTATTTAAAGATAGGCCTTCCTTAGCAAAAGGTAAGCTAACCCAGTTTAAAGTATATTGCGATGATAACAAAAATAGAAATGCAGTGGCCTGATTTCCATTTCGCTATTCTTCAAATTCATCAAACATAGCGAAGAAATTCCGACATCCGGAAGCAAAATAACAAACGACTGTAACTAATAGATTAGATTGAAAAAAGTGGTAGAAAGCTAGAGGGGGCGAAAGTGGGTCACTTTCATTTTCGTTCATTTCTTTTCGGATGCAACGCGTCGATCATTGGCTGTGCTGCTTAGCACGTATCCATTACCTGCTTTCTTTGCATTATTAGTAGGACTCTATTCAGATATGCTCTTATAACTTAGATTATGCATAACTAACAAGTTAATTAACATTTATTTAGTCTACTAAACGAAATGTATTTGAAAGCTTTCTCGCCTCATTATTTTGGAAACAAAAACTTTATGATAGATCCATATTCTTTCGTCTCGTCAATAAATACGTAGGTAAAGAAAGTGAAAATGTTTAGGTTACTCCAACTTTCCTTCCTATCATTGGCTCAAGTAGAGGGCGGCACTGAAAATTTCGGGAATCAAGGAAGTGACACAACATTACAATTTAAAAATGTATTTATTGCTTTTTGAAGTATTCTCCGCGAAATTTGACACATTTTTCCATACGATGGAACCAATTATTGAAGCAACCATTCCATTCGGAAGTTGGGTCTCCAAAATGGCCGTTTTGTAGGCGTCCACAGCTTCTTCAGGTGAAGAAAACCTCTGACCACGCAATTTGGTTTTTTTGTTTCGGGTTTGTACGCGTATATCTAGGATTCGTCACCTGATACGATGTTGTATACAGCATTTGAGGGTCCTGTGTGGAATCTTTCGAGAGTTCTGACGCACCAAGTAACGCGTGCCACTTTTTGCTCTTCACAGAGCGAATGCGGCATCCATCGGGAAAACAACTTTTTTACACCTAATTGTTCATGCAATATTATTTGTATTTTACTCATACCAATGTCTAAAGTTGCCTGAATTTCGCGATATGTCACATGTCGGTCTTCCTCAATCAGCTTACGCACAGCATCAACGTTTTCTTGGGTGACATCAGTTTTTGGACGACCTTGACGGGGATCATCACTGAGCTTGACACGTCCACGTTTAAACTCAGCAAACCAGCGGTAAATTGTGGTTTTGGATGGGGCTTCATCACCAAATGCAGAAATCATCCGGTCAACACACTGTTTTTGAGTTAAACCACTTCGAAAGTCACAATAAATCATCGCTCTTGAATTTTCTCGAGTCAATTCCATTTTCTCAACGACTAAACAAGTTTGACGAAACCTTGTGACAAGACCGAGAATCTTTTTTTAAATAAATAAATGGTATTAGATTTTTAAAACCAAGGAGTTTCCAATTAAAATGATTTTAATATGACAGAAACAGTGGAAATATTCCATTCCCGATACTTTTAGTGCAGCCCTCGTATATGCAGCAGTCGCCACCTGATTTTTATGCCCGTGCGAATGAGTTCATGAATAATAAAATTCATATCGATCAAAATGTGTAGCGCTGCATATTAAAATGTGAACCGGATTTTAGGCGATTAGTTTTAGTTCACAAGAGAACTGCGAAAACGTCGCCGCCGCCACGCAGCGCAGTCGAAAGTGCACTTTCTAGTCCACTCTTCGGAGTCACGCCAATCACGCATTTTTATAAAATTAGTTTTTTAATGTATTATCTACGTTTATATGTATAAATGTTAGGTTAGAATAAGTCATAAATATTTTATTTACGACTTTTGAGACAACCGTCTACGGTTGGTGAAGACTTTCAGCATATTTTTGTTAGCTTTAAAGTAGATGAAGTAGATATTATTAAATATGGTAAATCGTTTTAAATATGTATATCCTTCTATTTTTAGCTTCAGCATTGGCTATGTAGTGTGGCTAGTGATTTTATTTTAACTTCTTCCATATAGTGGACAAAAAATTAAAGTAAAGAGAAAATCGATAACACCTTATTTCTTATTTTATTATAATAATTGATTGTATGTATGACTTGCGCTTATTTTGTAAGCCATAATAAATAAGGTTATTGAAAACTGAAATCTATGCATTCTCTATTGAAAAATACATCTGTAAAAATATATAACGTATTAACTGTGCGCAAGTGACACACAAAGGATGGTAATGTATTTTTCACGCTCTGTTTATTACTTTTGTAGAGCGTTTTTCTACTTATATCTACCTACCTGTTAGGTACCTATGTATATGGTATATCTCCCAGCGCAAAATGATCCCTTTCATAGTTGACAAAAAATTTAGGGAAAGCAATTTTCCCTAAACAGTATCCAGGTAGATTTTTATATTAGATTTTTTTTCACAATTACCTTCGTTTTACAGAAATTAAATAAAGTACGTTTTGAAAGGAGAAAAAATCCACCGGCTTTCTCTATAATCCTAATTCTTTTTATGCCCTACCTCTTATAGACGGAGAAAGAATAAACCTACAAGTCGAACTTTCTACGGAGTGTCGGGTCAAAAAGTGCAGCGAAATTGTGTATTGGAAAAGGAGAAACTTGGAAGAAATCAGCGGGATGCGATGTTTATTGTAACGAGGCAAGTATCGGGCGCGCGCGCAAGAGAAACTGAAAGTAATGGCGCCGCATTCAACCCACTTTCACTGCTCTGGTGCGCTGGCGCCCACCATACCACCACTCGCGCCCTACACTGCGCTGGGAAAGCCTGTATAAGTAGGCAAACAAACTTGTTGGCCGGGTACGATTGCGCGTACTTACCATAGCAATTGCGATTATTGTTATTCAGATATTAAACTATAAAAATGTAACGTGGCATACATAGCGATGCTATTAGGAGAAAGTGTTGGTTTTGAGATGAGGTAGGTACGGTACTTACTTTCTGTCAGGTGAAAACTGTGTAGGAGGGAGGAATTGCGATTGTCTCTAATCTACACTCGGCTGACGTTGATACACAGCTCTAGATAGCTCCAGCACCCTTGTTAGAGGGAGGTGAAGCCTAGAGAAAGTTCATTTCTGAGCACGACTATTTTATCAGAAACTATAAAGTTGGATCGTTCATTTTAACGATGCGATGTTTGTTTAGAATACGCTGTAGTACAAAGATCAGTCGTTTAGATTGTTTCTTGTAAAGCAGTAACCACCTCGCCTGTACCTTTCCAAATGAGTATTTTTATAGAAATGATTTTTATTTCAGCTTTCTAAACCCCTTAATTCATAATGTTCTGATCACTTAAAACAGTCGCTATATAGTGTTATTTATTACTCTGACTTATGGCAATGGAAGAAAACGGACTGAGAAATAGCAGTACTTTAAGTTAGCAGACTATTATGAATAAGGGGGATTCGTTCGATTCTTCTAATAAAATACTCTTCAGGCAGAATGACATATCGTAGGGGCACTCCTGACTTGACTTCAGGAAAATAAATAAAATATAGGTACTCAGAGCAAATTATATAAATATATATAACAAAAGGTGTCTCTCCTTTTATTCTTTGTAGCTATATTATTTTCCCCTAATAACCTACCCAACCTACCTATATTTTAGACTAACGCAAACTAAATACCCACAAACTAAAAGAAAATAATATGGATAATTCCAAAGAAAAAACCCGGGAGGTAGGTGATCTGGGGTGTTTCGTAGTTTCTAGATTGCGAAACCGCGGATTCTAGATTCTTGCCGTGCGTGGGCACGTGTGTAGCGAATGTCTGCTCCGCATAACTCAAAAATATAATGATAACTCCTACAAACTTATTTCTTGTAGAACTTCAATGAACTTTTAGCGAGGCCCATTTATATGTATGGTACCATTGCTACCAATATTGTGTTCAATGCATATTGAGGTCAATAACATAGCATTGTAAGCTTAGTTTCGACAGTAGATGTACAAAGTACGTGTCTCGTGGTTCAGTGACCGGAACTTATTATGTTACAAAAAACCACGCGCCGGATTTTGCGTCCAACCGCACAAAGTGTTTTGAAGAACTGAATTGACCCGAATCAGAAAGTTTATGGTCGTGTTTGTACCTGGCCATAGTTTTTTTATGGCTAGAATTTGGTTAGATATAATATAGCTAAACCTGATTTAAAAGACAAATCAGAAGAATAGGTAGATAAATAAGAATAGGTAGATTCCGATCAGCATTATATTCTGCTGTGGTATTGTGTGGTATTCTTCGATTTGTAGCACTTAATCTATGGACAGGATAATTTAAGGTCCACCTAGTTTTAGATCATTCCTATCATGTTTGAAACATATTACTTAGCAAATATGCATGGAATTAACATAAGTATCAATTCCATGCATATGTATTATATGTTTCTTAGTCAATAATTTATCACGCATTTCATTTAAACGTTAATAATTTTGAGCAATCGTCCGCAATAATTGACATGTAATAGTGAAGAATCTCAAGGACGCGGCACAAGCGAGCAGCGGCAGCGGGTAGCGCGGCGCGGTGTCGCTGAACCCGCGCAGTCAAGGGCCGCGGTCGACGACCGCCTGCCCCGGGTTTCGCCACAATACACACATAAAACGGTCAGGCCACTTTACAATTTACTAGTTCCATACTCGTTCTTTGTTATCTTTAACTGTATTAAGTTTTGGTAGCTTCAATGCTTAATCTTTTAAATGTTTGTGGATTCTTGCGTTTCTAGTTTAGTTATTCTAAGTTTCTAGGTATTTAATCAGTGTCATAGGATATCAGAATCAGAAATGTTTTATTGTTAACTGGTGTACAGAAAAGATCTTAAGTACCTATAAGGTTAACAGTTTCAACAGCTTATTATTAGTAGACATACAATGTAATAATACAGTTTAAATAGATAAGATCTAAGTAGATATACGTAGTTATATTGGGTATGCTTTCAGGTTCAGGCATTAACATTCAATTCAAAATAAAGTATTAATAATAAGAAACAATTTACATAATCAAATCAAGGTGCCATTATAGGATATGAAATTAATGGCGTTATTATTTTAAGTGATTTAAGGTTTTCGGTACATATTTTCAAGTAGCTTGCCTGAGAAGGAAAGAAACTAATAAGGAAAAAGCTCCACGGATCCTACGCACTCCTTGCCGGAACTGTTGTGAATTCAGGACCCACATTGTAATGATATTTATTATATTTCAGTGAGGCATATAAAGTGCCCCCAATAGTAGATTGAGTTTTAATGGGTAGTTTTGGCCCGAGTTAATCACTACTTTTCACTTCAATAGCGAAAAAATAAAAAAATCGAAACGAATCTTACCTTCAGTAAAATAAATGCACTGGTTTTTCACTTCTCTACATCACGAATTGGTCGTAGATAACTCAAAAATATAATTCACGTGATTTCTACGGCAACAGATTTACAATAAGTATTTGTTTCCCCTTTTTATCCTAAATTTAGCTTGATGATATCCATTTATTGTGTTTTGTTTTCATATAAATAATTTTAATTATGACACGCTCACGTTCAATTCAATTTATAACAATTATTATGACTCGATGTAACTATTAAACAAACGGAGGTTCCTCGTAACAATGTCGCTTTCATTTCAAACAATAAATGCAACTGCATTGTATGTTCTTTGATTATGGGATCACCAATTAGTCGAGTATCTTTATGTAGGAGGACAAATTTCTTGTACGGGCCGATGATTTCAGGCAAAAATTTAAATGATAAAATACTAAGCCTAGGGCTTTTTTAGGGCTGGCTTATAAACTCGAATTTCAATCCCGCTAAGCTACGCTTTAATGACGCACTTAAAGCGCATGAGAAGTGAATAATGTAGATTTTTAATATATAAACCCACATAAGGTCTTCAGTTAAACGGGACTACACGTACGTCGACTGATGAAAATCTTTGTAATAGTAATAGCCAATTCTCACACGTGAATCATACCCGTTATATCCGAATGTGCGACAAGCCAAATAGGGTCATTTTAACCGTTACTGCATTAACCATAACTCCTATATAGATCCGCTACTTTATATCCATAGAAGAACTTGTAAACTTTGATATTAATGTCATGATTTAAAAGCGATCGTACAGTATTTCCTATTGCCGTCGAAACTATAATCGACACTGAACACCCAACGAATTACTTTTCAAATTATAAGTAAGCAATTCAAGAGAATTCATTACACCTATCTTTCTGCTTATAATTTCCGCCATCTTTAGTAAAAAGTGTTGAGAAAAGCGGAGATCCTTAAGCCACACCACTATGCCGTATGAAGTTTTTGGCACCAGTGTTCATTGTTCATTCGATGAGGTTAGATAGGTATAAAATAGTTGTAATTTGTTGAGAATCATTGCTTTTGTATAAGTGTTTAAAAATAAAATATTCCAGAAAAAGAAACCATGTGATGTGACAAACCTGTGATTCAAAAGGCAAGGAGAAGTTTCATTGTTTTCCTACAGCAGCCTAAACCTAAGCCTAAAACGCAACGAATTCAGCGAGCAATAACGCTAATGAAGAACAAAAGATGCAGTTGTTATTTATAGATAGGTATCTGGGTACATAATATGCTAAACGAGCGTTCGAGCATGAATAGTAGGTTTTCATTGAGCAAGCTGCAACAGAGTCTAATCGGTCAAATAATGTGGCGTGTAAGTGGAGCGCGGGCGGCCTGCCACGGCCGGTCATCGAACCAACGCAATACATCAACACACATTAATACATCACGCTATGCTCGCACATTGTTGTTCCCAATAATTATTAAATTTATTGTTATTATTGATACTACGCGTTTTACGTGTTGTATAATGATGATGCACCTGAGTGGGAAAATGCCGTTGGAACGATGAAAACCGACCTTCGACAGGCCTCTGACCCTTCTTTCCTTTGTTATGTAGAGTTCGATATACTTACTTAAATTACGTGTACTTAAATTTTCAATAGCTGCAAAGGCAGACGAATGTGATTGTTGATCTTTTCGAGTTGCCGCGCAGTTTCGGAGCATTTGAGTATATAAGAGATTTTGGGCTAAAAATCAAAATATTCCCAAATGTTACAAATAAAGCAGTGAATCGAAATCAGTTATTTCATAAATTAACAGGAAATGGTTTACAATTTGCGGCAAATTACGCTAGTTTTATTCCTTGAAAAACAGAGTTAAAAATTAAAAACCGCAAAATAATTTGAATCTCGCGCCAACAAGAAACAATAACCTAGAGATCACCACGAAACGTAGGATCACAGTTCATCAGAGGTTTACTACCGCGTGAGCGTAACGTGGCTATAAACTGCCTGGATGTTATTTGCCGTTCCTGTTTTAAGAATCCATTAAGGATAATGACCGGCGGGAGGTTAATCGATTCGTGGCTCACCTGCGGGCCTAACTGTCGTAGTGTTACGTACACCGAGGCTTTGTTCCGAGCGGCTCCTGGCCGTGAACGTGGTCGCTCACCCGGCACCCGCGAGCCGCACGCACTAAACCCGGCATTTTATCGTGCGGGGGCGGTCATACGTCCGCGAGATTTGTGTAACGCACTGCAATCGACAATCCATCCGCGACCAGATGACTCCTGTCGCAGATAAACTGCCGAACAACTCAATAAAGGTAAATTTGAAACAGGCGAAGACGCTTTTACTTAGCGAAGTTCAAGAACAACGCTGGATTGTTGAGTGCTATATTGAAATGTATTCGATAAAGTAAATAAAGACTGCAGCAAAATGCATGGTTGATATAAAATAATTATTTGCTTTCCGATAAACCACGATTATAATCGAGATAACATCATAGCTGCCTTCAGTTCACGTTGTTCTCTAATAAAAAGCAATCTTCCAGGCTATTAACAAATCTGCATCCGTAGTCCGTTTTACATGTTTTCAGCAAACAGTCAGCATAAAAGATATCCATACTTTCGTATTTTATGGGGAGATCCTTAAACTCAAACTATACTCAATAAATCATAAAGTAGAAAAAGCAGACACTTCGCTCTGATTTCATTTCAGGATAAAGTACTCTCACATAGATAGAACAAACGATAAACGCAGTCTCCTGAACAAAATCTTAATCAAAGAGCCCAGGCAATGAAATTGCGGTGTGGGGTGGGAAGGGCAGTGCTCCTTTCGAGGAGGCGCCTGGAGTCACATTATCCGTGTTATGCCTATCTAAAGACCTATAGTTACATATTCGAGGGGGAAAGGTCACGAAACTCAAGGTTATCGTGCTATATTTTTCCAATATTAAGCATAGGTACATTGCGTATGAAGATGACATACCTGGTTCGGTAGAGTTCGAAGGAGAAAGGTTATGCTATTGCGTCGTACTGGATATTCGAATGAAACTGCCTGCTTGTGCATATGATAGAACAATACAAATATATGTATTTCCTCTTTAGAAATCACCTATACATGTTTGATATACAGAAAAGAATATCGCAAGTTGTAATTGTAGGTATTCACTCAGATACGTCTGTAATCTATAAACTTTTCCATGCTCACACACGGTCATAAAAAAGACAGTTCATCGGGAAGCGAGGACCTTTATGGAAGATTACTGAGCAGGGTGGTAGGCTAAAGTACTTACATGTGGCATGGCCGAGTGGAATGGAACCCGCGACCTTGCTAGGGCGAGGTCACCCCCGCGCCCCGCCGCCTCTACCTGCTGCGGACGTCATTTCAAACCCCCCGCCTCCCCGAGTTATGTAGATACTTATAGCAAACACGAAATGCCTACTTCTCCAATTTCTAAGGTCAAGCTCACCTCAACCTTTACCAATTTAATATTCACTTATTTTAATACACGAGTATGTAAGGGTGTTTTATGAATACCTACATGCCCACTTGACATTAACGTTTTGATATCAAATTGATTTTTATTATTACTATTACATCTGGGAATATGAAATCTATGAAGCATATAGAACCGTCTTAAATCATTCCATGAAAAAATTTAACTTTAACCTTTCAGACAACATACCATGAGGTTTTTACATTTTAGATAAAGTTACCTATCTAAAATGTAATTCCTCATTAGGGGAGGCCTATGTCCAGCAGTGGACTATTATAGGCTGGTGATGATGATGATGATGATCTAAAATGTAAAAACCTCATGGTCAATATTTTTCTAAAGCTTTATTTTAACATGGTTAAATACCACAGGAAATATATGTAATTTAATTATAGGGGGATGCGAAGATGTGTCTTAACCTAAAGATCAAAGGCAGATATTTGGAGCATATACGTAAGTAGGTACGTACACGCGAAGGTCCAAAGTTGTCGGATGCTCCCAGAGCCGCTGGGAGCTTGAAAAAGATACGACGCAATAAATAAGCTAGGCGGAGGGTAGGTGAGGAAGGTAGGTTGTATTGTTGTATAGGTTTTCGCGGGCACGGGGCAAGGGCGGCCGGCGCGGGGGCGATGACGGCGTGCGCGGCCTTGGCCGTGATCGCGCTCGATATAGCCGAACTGCCGCCGCCGCCCCGCCCCGCCCCGCCGCCCACACACCACCTTCCCCGAACCCTTCTCGATTCCTTTTCAATTCTCATCTACATCAGATATTTCACTTACCTACCCGCGTTAGAGATTTTGTGTATTGAAATACTGCGACTTTACTATTACTATGTAGCTGGTAGAGCTTATTGTAGAGACCGGTGAGGTTTAAAATTACAAACACTTGGCTTTGATGTGGAATATTTGTAAACAAACCCCACCATAAACACTAAAACTCCTTGCTTAGCGTCGAATTTTAGGTATAAGTAATTGTATTGTTATTTATAGAAGGAAGGATCACAATCGAAAATTAATGTAAATTCTGTGTATAAAGACTACAACAGAACGAATTTTACCTCTATATTAGGTATGGGTGATTTGATTACAAACATTCACATCGAGTTATGACTTGTGTATAGGTTACTCACATAATTTGCGATTAATGTGACTCTATCGAAAGTTTCCCAGTTATGTCCCTAATTAAAAAATCTGGTCTTAGATGGATATCTGTATTTCTCTTAGCAAAAAAAATATCAAGCTATGGCCTTTTTGTCGTGCTGCACACATAATGTTACCTACCAGCCTAACTTAGTTATTTTAAAGTACTTTTTTTAATTATTATTCTCGAATATTTAGAACTATACCTAGTGCTTATGTTTATAATTGTATATTAAGGTCATCTGTGTGCTGTCTATAGAAACAAATATATGTTTTATCTAAACTCAAACAAAACAGCTCTTGTTCCTCCTACCGTTATTTATCTTATTATTTACCCATTCAAAATACAGTTAAAGGAAAGAAGGAAATCTCAATGAAACCTTGTCTGACAGTGATACAATAAAAATATAGAATATCTTGAGGACAAACATAAGTATGACATAACATAACATAAGTCAGATCAGAGAGGAAAAAACCCTAATCTTAAAATGAATAATTAATCGAAACAAACAATATCATAAAGTACAAACCCAAGTATTAAAACGACCTTCTCGCCAATAAACACCCAGGGTGACTTCAAATGTCCTTCGTTTAACATTGTTTTTTAATGTTTCGTGAGTTCGCACGAAACCGCTCCGCGTTATTTAGTAAGCAGACAACGTAGTTAGAGCGAATCGGAATTAGACGTCAAGGCCACCGGCGAAGTGATATCATTATGTGGCCAGGCTGTCCCTGAACCCTGGCAATGACGCACGACAATTCAAATATCACCCTGACCTTAGTCGTAAAAATACTCTTTCTAATACCGCCTAGCCTAGCCTAGCCGCCTACTCTAGTGGCTCGGTTTTCCATTCGCCCCCTTAAACAACCACATTTATTAAACACTCGCCGCACATTAGCACCGGTATTGTACATCTTTTATCATAACTTCATCAATATACCTATAAATTGATCAACTACCTTTAACTCAAAAGGACAGAAGAATTAAAAAAAATCGCCGTATTTTGGTAAATAAAAGAACATTTATTACTATGAAATAAAATCAATAGATTACAATGATGTACTTATTTCAGTAACTAAGTACCAATATCTACAAGTAATTATATTGCATCTACCTCATTTTCTTACCTTTCTTTTTGGGAGTCCTTTGTTTATTATTAGACTTACCTTTCGCTCCGTTCTTACCGCGGCCTTTTGTTTTCTCTTTCGCTTTTGCCGCTCGCATGTCTTTCTTCATACGAGGATCGACCACCTTGTACTGGCCTTTGACTCCGTTTGGTCGCTTCATTCTCTTCGCCGACGTGTGTTTTTTGGCTACAACGTAAGTTACTTTCTTTTTAGGGTCTGCTTGTGCCTTTTTGTATAGTTGCCTGACTTGTTGCGCCTTCTCTCGTTCCGACATGTCAGCGTTTTCCATAACCGCTTCAACCTTCTTCTTTGCGCGTTCCATTTTCTTGACCATACGTTTCTTCTTCCTAGCTTTAGCCTCTATCACCTTCTTGATGGGTCTAGCATTTATGTCTTGTAAGCGATTCTTGTATTCATCTGTGAAGTTCTGTGAATAGATTGCAGAAATATAGCAAATGCATTAACATACAAAAACGTAATTCTAAGCAACCATTCATAATATAATTCGTGATATTATATATGGATAATAAATATAACTAAACAATAGGTAGAGAAATGGCCCATAGCTCAATTTAATGCTACAGTATATCGCCATGCTGTAGCGCTGATATTCTGCTATAGGTTACATTTTAGTCACTTTGCATCATTGATATTTGAGTTTAGAGTAATTTTGTCTCCATTTTGATAACGTAAAACAGCATATCACTGAATCATGAAAAGTAACTCATACCTCAGGAATGGCGACTGGTCGAGTCATATGTTTTTTTTCGTCTTCCGCGAACCAGTCCGGCAGATTGGTATCATTAAATGCGTATCTGTTCCAGGCGTCGTCGATCAAATCACGTTTGAACTTTTTCGAAGTTGCTATCATTGTGCCTAAAGCTAATGTTTCAGCGTCCATTTTCAGGGTCTTCTTTAGTCTTTTCAATTCTGAAAATACATATAAGCAGTGAGCTTTTTTCTAATTCTTTTCTATACTAATATTATAAAGAATAATGAATTGATTGTTTATTTGTTTGAATTTAATAGGCTCCGAAACTACTGGACCTATTTGAAAAAAGCTTTCATTATTAGAATCTTATATTATCAGTAATGAACATAGGCACAACTTTTTTTATTTTTTTTTTTAAAGTTAGGGATCTGAATGAAAACTTCAATAATGTAACCCAATGTGTCCGTATGGTAGTTTTTAATAGTTTTAATGCAAAGCTCAGACTCCTACCAAACAATTTCAATGAGTGGTTAGAGAGATGAGAAATAAATCTTACCTGCATCCTGAGGAACGACTTCAAAGTCGTCTTTCCCTTTCTTCCCCTTGGCCCCGGTGCCCCCCGCTACCCCCGCGCCTTTAGCCATAGGACCCACTGTGTCCTCCACATCGTAGTCGCTGTCTGAAGTATCGTCATCTGAACTCTCTTCAACGTGTTTCCTCTTTACACCCACGCCTTTTCCAACTTCAGATGTTATGTTGGTATCTATGACTTTTTTACCTGTAATGATAGAAAATATCGTAAATGTCTATGGCCTTGGTTACACCCTTTTAAAATCTTGTTTCTATCAAGAAAATAAAAAAAAATATCTTTTATATCCGCCTGAAGCCCCACTATAGTTGCCACTATAGTCACTATAGTAGCCTTCTCTCTATTACACCATTCTGTATAATCCTATACAATCCTTGCCATCCTCAATCCAATTGAGGATGGCAAGCTATTTTGAAAAGAAAATAAGTTTTCACTATCCAGCCCCTGCAATGTGAATCGCATGGGTGCGTCACGGCTACCATCAATGATAGAACCACATAAGCGATGGCAATGAAATTGTTAAGTTCTAAACCTAGTAATGCCACGAGAACCTGATTCATTTATTTCATTATCAATATTAGTATCTACCTTTTTCAGTGTAAGTTTCTGTCAGTTTATCTAAATCAGCGCCCTCATCATCATCCTCGTCGATGTCTTTAAAGACATCTTTTTGGAACCAAAGGTCTGCTTTCATAGATCTCCTCGAGACTGGGTCTGTGTTGTCCAGATCTGTTAGTAGTGGATTGTTCTTGGGAATAGTTTGTTTTCTGCTCACTTTACTGTTTAGTAGTGTATTCTGCTCAGTTATTTTATCAACTTTCCTTTTTTTCTTTTTTGAATCGTCATCTGAGTCAGAAAATGCTGAAACACAATAAACATTTTGTTAGGTGGAAATTAAGGCTACAAACAGACATTTAGACATTTAAATAGTTGGAGTTTTATAATTTTCTTACCAAGAGACTCTTTTTCTTTCTCTGTGTCTGAATCAGACTCCATTTCAAGCTCACTGTCAGAGTCCTTATAATACATTCCAGAAGAATCCAGCTTGGAAGCTTCCACATCATATTTGAGGAATTTCTGTTTGACTTTCAATTCATCATCGGAGTCACCAGCAGGGTCTGCCACTATGTCTGGTGCTTGATCTATCATCCTTGATAACTCCTAAAAAGGCAAACACAATCTTAATATTGTTTCTACTTGTATAAGTTGATTTGAATTAACTTTGCTTGTAATTTTCTGACAGAGAAATACATTTTACTTTTTGTAAAGTACAATCCTATTTTAGTCTCATATTGAATTATAATTATAACAATAACTTCGATTCCCGCCTCAGGACAAATGTTTGCAACGTTTAAATAAATAATGCTGGACAATTCACACAGCATTATCTAGCCTAACACAAAATATATGACTTTTAATTAATATATTGTATTATGTATATCAGTCATCTAGTACCCATAAAACAAGCTCTGCTTAGCTTGGGGCTACATAATGCTGTGTGGATTGTGCAGCATTAAAAAATTAAAAAAAATTACTCACCTCAGCATTTTTGATGTCTGATAGGCTGAACATATCATTGCTCTCCATGATAGGCCCTCCATCACCTTTTAGCACCATTTTTAGATTCATTTTCTCTGCCAATTTTTGTCTTTGCTTGTTTAGTTGCTTCCTTTTCCTTTTAGTTGAACGGCGCTCTTCATCCTTAAATGTTATAAACAGTTACTACAGACTTTTTTGACTTTACTTCAGAGTAACATTATATATTTTAAAGATCAGCTTTAAAATTGTTGAGTAATATAAAAAATCAAAGCACCTTTTAAACAGCATCATAAATAATTAGTACCTGAAGTTCTGCAATTTTGGAATCAACCTCCTCTTCATCATCAGCCTCTTCAGTTTCAGCATCTTTAGCAACGGAAGCTGCTTCTTCTTTATCTTCAACATCTGTTTTCTGGAGATAATTTGATCAAATTAGTTCAGTAGAAATATAAGTATAATACAGATAGTTATACTAGCTATAGTCGTTGCCAAATAAGATGGCAAAAGAGGTCATTCACCGACCTTTACTACATTAACGTAAAATCAAATAAATGTATCGCTAATTCTGTCGCTCACCATACAAACCTAAAGAAAACGGGTATCGCTAAGAGTCTCGTGGTACGTTAGTAGTCTGGTGGTCTAGACATTGCATGAGTTGCAAACATTTTCGCCTACCTGCTGCAGTGTAATTAAAATTTAGGGTCTAGATTCTCTACCTACCTAATTATTTGAATGAATGAAATGGGTAAGTAGCAAATAATTTATGAGAAAAGTTAAACAAAATACACGTTTTTTTTAAATTGTTCTGGTTTATTCATTAAAAATAATACAACATTAATTTTAATATTTTTGGATACATACAAATTTTCGCTTTTTTTGCGGCGAAGAAAAGGGTATTGCTTCCGAAACCGCATTAGGTTGGAATATATTACGACGACGGCGGCGGCGGTGGCTCTGTACACTGTCATCACCAGTTGAACTGGAAGACGGTCCAGGCACTGGCTCCATGGATTTTGACAACAGTAACAAAAAACAATAACAAACCACAACAAAAATAACAAACTCAATTTATAGCACCCCAAAACGACCGAACGCAAGCGAACTCCGAAGCGGAATGAGAAAACAAAATGGCGATCGGGCCGGGCCGCGCCGTCACCGCCCGCCGCGCCGCCGTGCCGAAAGTCGCGCACACCTGACGCGAGCGATGAGGGAATGAAAATGTCACAACCCACAAATTTGGATTTTTTGGTGTTATATAATTATTTGATTGCTAATTAAGCATAAAATAATAGATCTGAACAATTTTGTATCGTAAATGTTCTCGATACTTAAATTCTAATGATATACAAAAATACTATGTTTTTCTCAGACATGTGCATATAATTTGGTACTCTCAACCATTAAATTATAAATAATTTTAATAAATAACGCCGGTTTTAAATACATTTCGTATTTTAAAACCATTAAATACGTGGATAGAATATTACAAACATAAAATTTCAAACGGTATGTTTCCCCGATTTCGTATAATTTTTGGGTTGTACCGTTTTACCGCGGCTGTCTTGTAGGTATGTACCACGAGACTCTTAGCGATACCCGTTTTCGTTAGGTTTGTATGGTGAGCGACAGAATTAGCGATACATTTATTTGATTTTACGTTAACGTAGTAAAGGTCGGTGAATGACCTCTTTTGCCATCTTATTTGGCAACGACTATAGTTAAGAGCTGAAGAGTGGCATAAAAAATTAAAGAATATGTAATGTATATCAGTCCACTGCTGGACATGGGCCTCCCCTGATGAGCGCCATATATGGCTTTATTTATCATTTGGGGGTTATTGCCCATAATCCCCATGATGGGCATGCGGGTTGGGGATCGCAGCTCAGTGGAGCTGTTCTGCAGAGGGTGCTGCTGCCTGCCCCCTGGTGTGTTTCCCTTAGTTGCCTCTTACATGCACAGGTCGACTTCCATGGATGGTAATGTTAAGAAA
Organism: Eupithecia pulchellata; assembly: GCA_963931895.1. Taxonomy (NCBI): domain Eukaryota; kingdom Metazoa; phylum Arthropoda; class Insecta; order Lepidoptera; family Geometridae; genus Eupithecia; species Eupithecia pulchellata. The sequence continues at coordinate 6,517,388 of OZ007527.1, read as the reverse complement.
AGATAAAAGAATGATTTATAAATTATAAGTAGTGGTGTTAGTGAGACTGGGGTATATGCTTTGTATAAGATCATACCTTCTGTGGTCCTTTCCATTCTTTCATGTGCTTCAACCATGAAAGTAGAGCTTTCAAATCTTTTCTGCCAAGGACTTTAATGTCCTCACAACACTCCTTTATTTCTGCTGTTGTTTTTGGATGCTCTTCAATACTTTTATCATCAATTACAATCTGAAAAAATAAACATACAAATAAAATTAACTACAATTAGCAACTAGTGAATTAAACTTCAAGTACCTGCTTAAATGTTATATTATTATCAGTAAAAAACTTCATATTTACCTGTGAACATCCTTGCAAAAGGTCGATAGCATCACTGTCTTCTTTCAAAAACTCTGTAACCAGCACCTTATGGTGAGTTGTATAGTCATTTTCCTGATAACCTTCAGCTTTTGCCTTCTTTTGCTTCTCAGGATGTAACAGGTTAGTGTGTTGTCTCTTGACAATATCTAACTCTTCAAATACATGCCTAGGATCCAAAAACTTGGGGTCTATTGTGTCAGGAGCAATGTAACCCTGACACACCACGAAAATTTCAGAAGATTCATTACGAGAAGCTTGCGGCTTAGTTGCATGGACTTTCTTGAAAAACTGTTTCAAAACCCACAACAGAGCATGGTAATCTTTAGACCTGAAAACTTTGGTGACAAACCATCCACCCTCCCTTAAAAAGTTTGTTGCTAGTTTCAAGGCACTCAGTGTGAGACATGTTTGCTGGTAGGCATCATGGATCCAATTCAGTCCAACATTTGGTGCTCCATCATGAAGTACTACATCAGCCTTCCATGTTTTGATCTCTTTCTTGATCGCAGTTTTACATTTATCAGTTGTAATGTCTTCAGTAAGTCCAATGCATCCTGGCACTTGCTTTATGGGAAACAAGTCAACACCAATAACAATACTTGAGACAGGCATATTTTGATGAGCCACCTGCATCCATCCTCCTGGCGCAGCGCACAAATCGATGCATACTCGAGATTTTTGCAAAAACCCAAATTTTCTGTTTAGCTGAATCAACTTGAAAGCAGCTCTGGAGCGATAACCTGGAGAGAAACAATTAATTTGTAATTTTGTGTATGGCTAAATAAGAAGATAATACAAAAACAAACTAAGCACAAATAAAGTTTAATATCTTTCACTTTTGATCAAAGAAAGAAAATATACTTTATTTGTGCATTTAATTGATTATAAATGTATGAGCCATTTTACTTACCAGTTTCTTTAGCTAACTGATAGTATTTATCTTTCCGTTGTTTTCCTACTTTAGTCTTTTTACCCATTTTGAAGATAAAATGATTACTCTTCACCCAACAAACGTGTTTACATTTTTATTACAATCACGAAGATTTTTAGGTTATGTTTTACATGTGGTCCTGTTTGTCATTTGCATTTGCCTGTGTTTCCAACACAGCAAATAGGGTCTGACACTGGTGTACAGTGTACACAGAGTAATCTATGGTTTTTATTTTCTCTACGATGTTACTCTATGGAAATATGCATAGACCATAAGGTAGAGATTTGGAAGTCTATGGTTCCGTTTTCATTCGTTTTCTCTTTCATTCATCAAGCTTTCTCTTTTACTCTCATTCGTTGTTCGACTTTGGCTGGCTAGGCTATGGCTAGCTAGCCTACTTTGGCCTTGTCTTGTTGAGAAAATCTGACGTGTTGTTTTGAATCTTTTCTTCTATTTGTTCTCTGATCAAATTGCGTCATCCAAATTACTACAGAACGACTAGATTGGACTCATTACATTAACGAGGTGTATTCTCTTAGTATTTGACTGCAAGTGTGTTGGAACTCATTCACGAGACTTCTAACGAGGAGCCCTGTTTTGGAAATCATCATGACACCCAATATCCAAACTTTTGTCAACAGTTTTCAGAACCGACTGTGAGTACATTAAGTTTGCAAAATCTCTCCACTACTGATTATCCGAAAATCTGACCAACAATCAGCAGTTAATTGTCGTTGTCTCAATGCATAATGCATTGTTCTAGAACTTTCATGATTATGTTGCAATAAAGCGTGGGAGCTAGATTTATGATATTGTTTATAAATCAGTATTTCGTTATTTTAATCGATATTATGTGTATCACTTTACATAACAAATGGTCACCTAATACTAACTAAATCATTTTTATATGGAGTTAATTTGTTTGATGCTTTTTAGGGAAGCCCCAGTCCGGAAGCATCTGAAAAATGTTTATGGAACATTGACAATGACATGTGGAGCTGCGTGTGCTGGAGTGTACATCGACATGTTCACCCGCTTCCAAGCCGGATTCCTCACCATGATCATCGGAGCTGGCCTCATGCTGATGCTTGTTGCAACGCCTGATAATGGCAAGAATACGAAGCAAAGACTGGGATACCTCCTTGGATTTGGTGTTACTTCAGGTATATTTTATATCTTTCAGAGTAACAAATTGTTTATTCAGCTTAGGAGCAATTCAAATACATGGAATAATTTGTGTTGCTATGTATACAATTAATTTAACATTCTGTTTTATTTATGCAATGAAGAATACCTCCTTCATTTTGTCATTTCATGATGTTAATTTGACAGGTATGAGCATGGGGCCTCTTCTTGACTATGTCAGCATCTTGGACCCCTCTATCATTGTGACTGCTCTGATGGGAACCACCCTCGTCTTTGTATGCTTCTCCATCACTGCCATGCTGGCGGATCGCGGGAGCTGGCTGTTCCTTGGTGGGACTCTGATGACCCTTCTCTCTTCTATGTTCCTCATGACAGTGGTCAATCTGTTTATGCAGTCGCACTTCCTCTACCAGGTAAATAAAATAAAATAATACACAACATCTAATAAAAAATGTGTGTCAAACACTTACATGGAAATTATAATCTATGGGAAATACTACTTGTTGTGTCGTTTAAGGAAATGATTTCAGGTTCTGTTCTTTAGTTTCATCAGAAAGGAATTGATGACTAATCTTAATCATATATTTTGATGAGTCATCAATCCAATTTTATTTATAATTATCATGAGCAGCAATATTTCTTATCCTTAGAGTAAATTAAAGTTCCAGTGTACTTGTACTATGTTATCAAAACAACATTAATGTTGTTGTATATTTATTGTTTTTCTAGTAAACATAAACACCTAATATGTTGATTATATCTATAAAAACTTGTTGGTAAGAAAGCAAATAATGTACTTTATTATTTTCTTTTGTTTTATAAGAATCTACTTAATCTGATATTCACAAAGAATTCTGCTTTCTTATTCCAGGCTCACATCTACTTGGGTTTGATGCTGATGTGTGGATTCGTTTTGTATGATACCCAACTGATCATTGAGAAGCGCCGCATGGGGAACCAGGACTTTGTACTTCACGCCCTTGAGCTGTTCATTGACTTCATCGGAATATTCAAGAGACTGCTGGTTATTCTTAGCCAGAAGGTAAATACTTTCAGAACTGATTACTTGCTCGCCTATGAATGTCCACTAACAGTTGACAGGTGAAAGAATGAACACAGGATGTAACAGACAGACACAGTTACTATTGACAAATAGAGATGTGAATCTGTAATCTCAAACAATATCGGGACTTACGAGAGTTTCGAGTTTTATCAAGGTGACAAAAAATGTAAAGAAGTACCTATTTGAAAATTTGCTGTGTGGATTGTCCGGCATTATTTATTTATTTTAACATATAAAATCAATCTGTCTTATATTTTATCACCGAAAAACGCGTGTAATACCGCGCGTAGAAGGATGTAGCAAATAAAACAAATTTTACTTTTGTTAATGAATATTCTTATTCTAAAAATCAACATGAAACTAAATGTTCAGTAAAATAACAATGATAAATTCTTTCGTAAAACAAAAACGAATCGGTAAAACATTCGGCCATGACTATTATTGGCTTGAATATAGCATGATAATTAACCATTTTGATTGATGTGTGATTGCCATTTCATTCATTGGGGGGTACCCAATAATGAAACGCCAGTTATAGTCGAGGGTCCACATTCAGCGTTTTGCGCATTTAACATCTCCCCTCTCGTAAGGACAGATCTTGGCGCCTCGTTTATATGGAGTCATGTGATACCTGTTAACCCTGAGTTGCGTTTGAGTATTCAGGGTTAGCTTTTATCCAACCTTTCTATAATAATAATAAGTTGTGACGTACGAGTATTTGTTGCGAACGAAGTTTTTACAAAAACTTGAACGTTTCCTTATCTGATTACAGGAGGAGCAGAACCGTCGCCGCAAGCGTGATTAGGATCTGTATATCAATATCACACACTGCATGGGAATATAAGATACTATTCAGGTGTTAACTTTATTATTTTTTTGTTGTGGATAAAAACTTATATTTATCTAAATTAATGTTATACCTTACTTACGAAATAAACCAGAACTAACTGGAAATGTTCTTTCATTAGCATGTAGTTTAATCTAATGAACACACCTATGATAATGAATGACGTCAATGCTGTAGAGCCATAAATAGTTATACTGTGGTAGAGCTCTGAATAGGGAAGAGGCACTGTTGATCAAATAAACTATTTCAATATGCTATTGAATGCTTCATAAAATTTATTTAAACAATGATTATATAAAGTATGTGATCTTTCACGAATAACAAAAAATTACGTTTTACATAAATATGTAGGAAATTTGTACCTTAATTCATGGTATGGTTGTGCTGGTATTGGCTTCTTGAGGGTGTATTTTATTTTTGTCATAAACCAAAATTTTCTTAGCTCTATCTAATTCATTGTTTATTAATATGCTTAACAAGTTAGCTACATTAGATCCATTGTTGTGATTAGATTTTGCTACTTCTGATGGTGAAACATTCAACTTTATGTCTATCGTGTCATTTTCACTAGTAGTGCTCTGATTTATTTGGGTTATTTCTTTTGATTTACTTAAACTGAACGAGTTGATCTTCTTTGAGAGTTTTAATCTACCACAACCGCATCTGCTCATATAGCAAGGGCGTAAAACGTCTGAAGGACCACTACTGACCATATATTCATAAGTAGAAACTCCTAATATAGAAATATAAACATGGAAACAACAAAGGTGCAACAATGGGCACGCTATGACTAAGGCACATACACCAAAGATCGTCAAGAAAACTAAAAAACTAATTGAAGATCTGCAGTACCTTGAAGAAACATCGTACATTAGGGTACAATTAATAAAATTTTGAGCCGGCACACTCAAATAGCCAGTGTCTTTAAAGAATAGAACCAGGTCAGCTATACATAGGGATGAGGTGAGGGATGATATCATCAGGGCGGTGACCACGCTCGCTATAAACGCCGCGTAGTTTCTGCTGCCGACGCAGTTGTTGAGCCATTTGCAATGATGGTCAAAGTGGTCCACGCATTTGTTGCACAAACTACAATGCTTCGTTTTCTTGCTGCTGGTGTTAATGTTGCAGAGGTGGCATCTCCCGTTTTCGATAACATGAGCGTGGATATTGCGATCGAATTCCGGCACGTTGCTGATCGCCATTTCTCTCAATTCTTTCTCGCTAGGGTCTATCCATGATGCGGTAATATGGGACGTAGTGTGACAAATATACAAAACAATGTAAACCACTAACACTCCTAATTTGAGTTCTTCAAATTGTATGTGTATAAGAATCAAAAAATTCAATAGGGCAGTGCTAACATACACAATCCATCCGGCGACTTGCAGATAATTTAATGGTAATTGCATACCGTTTAGTCTTCTCTGCCTCCTTGGAGATGTTTTATCTTCTGCACAGCATTTATCCATTTGTGGTTTCTTAAATCAGCATTATAATCGTGTGAACATCACAGGTTCCTTTGAGAATTATCTGACACTCTGTGCAACAAACTTGCTAAAACACCTACTATTGCGATTTCCGTTGATACACATTGTTTCACTTCAGCTGTTCCTAATCACTCAAGATACCTTCGCCTCGGCGAGCTGTTTATAAACTAAGCCAAGCCTAACAATGCGCGCGCAATTCCAATACCATTAAGTCTTCGTCTTCTCTAATTGATTAGCTTCCATTTGGAGTCATTAATTTGTCATTTCCCTTTATACCTTCTGGCACGATAACACTAAATTGCAAGCTTTAGCTAAGAACAATGCCGAATTATTTTGTCGATATAGGCACGGAACCGAACTGTAAATAGTCTGTCAGAGTTGCTATGGAGATAATTTTGTATCAACATAAAACAGCATGCTACATATTTCGTAAAGGCCCAGCCGCACTTGGGGTCTCATAACATGACCCAAATAGAGATTAGTAGGTAGGTAGGTACCTACCTAATATGGAAAATGAAAAACTGAAACTGGATTCAGATTTATACTTAAAATGTAACAACAATTGATTAATTATCAACAATTTAACAGTTCATCATGTTTAGGTATGTCAAATACTATCAGTCACCATGGCTTCACTCACTGTGTCTTTGCCTGCGAATTTTTTTGCTGCTTGTCTTCTGGTAAATACTAGTATCCTGTGTCCTGTGCAGTCGAGCTCCTCTTCAAAACATTTGTCTCTGCAGCATTTTTTACATAGTTTGTAGACACATTTTCCACCCTGTAATGCCAGAAATGGATTAGAACAGACTTCTGATCGCGGCTTTGCATGATCTTTCCCGGGATACCATCTACCTTTTACAAAGAATTAAGATCCTTTTACTATTAAAAATGTATGACACAATAGGATATAAAACTCATATAATAATATATAATAAGTGTCACAATTAAATTCTATGGTACCAATTAGCTACAAAAAAAATATGCAATCTATAATTGCAATAAATATAAATCTAAACTGTAAATTTCCAAATTTCATTTAGTGATCAATTTCTTAGAATTTTATTCTGTTAAAAACAACTCGGAATTGAGTTTTTTAATTTTAATATGGTTATTTTAGGAACTAACATTTACTGACAGATTTTTACCTAAGCTATCTCATTACTATGTTTTTAGATTGTTTCTCATAAAATACTAAGTTCTTTAAATTTAGTAATCCAAATGCACAATTATAACAAATTGATGTTTTTGAAGAAATACCAACCACAGGGTTAAGACAAGTGTCTCTTTCGCACATTTCACCATTTCTTGGGCTTTGATGAGTATTGGATTTTACTGGTTTCCTTGATATCCTCAACATTTTTTTCATTTTCTTCCTTGATATGCAATTCCCATCGGAATCTTCATAATTTCTTTTTACTTGATCACTTTCCTGGAAGACATTCAGGTTTATTTTACCACAGAGGCTGGACATTGAACAAGAAAATCAATTTAATATTATTTGGCCATTTCCCAGCAGTGGGATACTAACAATTGCAAAATTACATTAAAATACATACTCAATATTATTGAAGACCTCTGTGGCACGATGGGCGAAGGTCTGCCTGCGACGCAGGAGGTTGCGGGTTCGATTCCCGCATCGGAACAAATCGTACGATCTGCAGATATTTGTTCAGAGTTTTCTGGTCGTTTTCCATATACATATAATATTTATTATGTATATCAGTTATCTAATATCCATAACACAAGCTCTGCTTAGCTTGAGGCTAGGTGATGCTGTGTGTCCAGCGTTATTTATTTATTATAGTAATTTAATTATATTACCTGATGATTGTAACAGTAACTTAGTTTTTCCATCTTCTGTGTATAATTCTCTGGAGACATTCTAACATAGGGCTGACATATCCAAGGGGGTAAAATCAGATTGAATCCACACCTTGTTATATCTTCATTATTTTTAAAATGCTTTTGTCCAGTATGGTAGGGTAAATATTTTGCTTTAATGTTTGCACAAACTGTTTTAAAGTCTTCAAGGTTTTGTCCTGTAGCAAGGATTTCTCGATCATCATTATTTTCTTTAAATGTAAAACTAAAAATAACCAGAAAATTAATTACAGATCTTACAAAATATAAATTAGTATGTCAATCAATTGGTGGTCCTCAACATTTGACTCTACACTGTCAAATGCAGGCAGGAACAAAACTATCTACATGTACAATGCTGTCAGCATTGCACCTGTCTAATTATATAAACACCATCAAAAACTATTGCATAGTTTAAAAGATCTAAGCATACATAGCGACTGACAGCAGAAGTGACTTTTATACTATGTAGTGATAGTGTCAAATTCACTTACATTTTATGGAATATTTTGAATAAATGCCCTCTTATAAATGACATAGGACAAGGATAAGTTTCAACTAATTCAAGGTACTCTGTAGCAATTTCCCAAGTGACTGGATTTATTCCTTCAAATATTGCAGGGTTTGTTAGATTCCCTTCCGCACTCATTACTCCATCCACCTTTGTGTATTCTATACACCTGTGTACATCTTCTAAAGACTGGATGTTTCCATTTGCAAACATTGGCAAAGAAACTGCTTCCCTAAAATTTAACAAAAGTTAATACCTATAATAAATTCTTTAAAATAGTAATAATGCCAACCACCAGTGACCTTGCGAGTCTGTAGTAAAATAATATTCAAAAAGTCAAACTCTCACTATTATAACTTTTTTAAATAATTAAATAAAATTGTGTTCATGAAGGTAGAGCCCTTTTTAAAATAATAATGATTAAGAAATACAGACCTTACAGCTTGTTTCGGCCAATAGCGTAATTAGATAGTAGGTCACAGAGATTATTTCCTATCCTTTCCTTCTAGCAATTTGCCTATTGTGTTCTGTCTCCCTTCCACTATCCTACTTACCTGCCAACAAGAAAAAAAGGAAGATGGCGATTTCTAATTGAACCGAGCAACAACGTCTCCCGAGTGAATTATTGAAATTAACTGCTAAATCAAATATAAAGGGGTTCGAACCTAGTGTAAACATTAAAATAACTAATTAAAGTGAAACAACATTAAAAGTATATGTGTGTGTGATTTCTGCAAGCCGATCAACGACATCGTGCATTTGGAGCGGCAAGAAGACGCAAGGTTGGTTCCTTTACAATTTCTTTCCTGTGTCCTATATAATCTCTGTGGCTACAAAAATTTAAATCATAATTTATCAACAAATAATTCCTAAAACCAGCGCTTCAGCATTTGGTCCTTCGAGCCGGATTCTCGTAGATTCATTACGATTTATAACAAGCACGCCATTTTGAATCATGTCTACTGACAAGAAAGAAATCGACAAATGCCTGCAAAAATTGCAGAATAAATTAGCTGCGTTGTTTGGTCGCTTGCAAAGCATATATGATTCTATCGAATTGTTGAATAATGACCCGATAAAAATTGATAACTTCTTAGCAGATGCCTTTACAATCGACATATTGCGTAGTGATTTTGCGATAGCTATGGAGGAAAGAAATAGCTTTCAAATATCGATAGTGGATGGACCCGTACCATCTTATAATTCGTTAATATCATTCGAGCAGCTGTACGCCAAAATAAAATATAAAGCTCATCAGTTAACGACCCAATTGACTGAGAATACTAGTCAGGGTTACGTAGGCAAATGTGAAAAATCTTCATCAATAAGATTACCGCGCCTCGAGCTATGTACATTTGAAGGCGATAGCGAGTCGTGGCCATTATTTTATGAGACTTATAAAGCTGCGGTTCATAATAACCCCGATCTTACTGACGGCGAAAAAATTCAATATTTAGTTGGTAGACTCAAAGGAAATGCTCTAAACCTTTGCAAAGGCATTTTACCTACTGCCGATAACTATAAAGTAATTTGGAATGCTTTAGTAAATAAGTACAACGATAAGCGTTTGTTGGCTGCCACATACTTTGATAAGTTGTTAAACTTACCGTCTGTGAATGAGAAAAATCCAATCCAGTTAGAAGATTTTATTGATAAATTCTCATCGCTGCATTCGGCATTAAAACAACTTAAGTTAGACAATCTTGAAGATTTTATCTTTGTGCATATTGCGTGCAAAAAGGTAGGTATAGAAACTGTAAAGTCATTTGAACAGAGATTTCATGAAACAAACAGTTCCGATATAAGCTGCGAAAAATTCATTAATTTCGTGCGTAATCAATCGCATATTTTGCAACGCGCATATAACCAGGCAAGTTCGTCGAACTCTTCGAAAGCAGTGAGCAGCAATCAGCCCCGTAAAACCCATAATACAGCGCAGTCAGCAAGTTCAGGTTCTAAGTTGAATAACAATGCCAAAACTTTTGTAAATGTACAGGAAAATACTTGTATATGCTGTGGGAAGAGCGATCATACTCAATTGCCCCAATGTACTAAATTCCTGTCCATGGTCGCTAATGACCGATTTAAATTAGTGAAGGCTCATAAACTTTGTGTCAATTGTTTGAATAAATCCCACTCGGTTTCCGATTGTACGGAGACAAGTCGCTGTACTGAATGCACTCGAAGTCATAACAGTTTGTTACATTTCCCAAAAGCCAACAATAATAGCGGCCGTAATATAACGGCGACAACCATATCGGAGATTTCCCATTCGAATGTACCAGAGACCTCGAACAATGCCATATCGTTATGCGCGATTCGTGAATGCGTACTTAAGACGACTCCGGAACATAGTGTCGGGGGTTCGATTCCCATATCGTCGTCCGTTTTACTCGGAACTGCGCTTTGTAATACGCTGGACGGGGACGGTAATATAGTAGTGTTGCGCGCTTTAATAGACAGTGCTTCACAAACAGATTTAATTACTACCGAGTGCTGCAAACGTTTAAAAATAAAGTTACATGAGCCAAAATCTAAAAGTGTGTCGGGAGTAGGAGATATTACTAATCCTATTGAAGGTGTTACTTGCCTTACAATACGTTCTCGTTTCGATGAATCGGTTAGGTTCAATATTCAGCCAGTGGTCGTGAATCGTATCACTAGCGAATTACCTACCGCGAACATAGACGTGGCGCGCCTGGATTATTTAAATAATATCCCCCTCGCGGACAACAATTATTACACCCCCGCGACTATTGACCTCATATTAGGAACGGACCTATTCGCACGAATCATAGGCCCGAAATCGATATCTCGCGAACCTGGAGAACCCGTCGCGATTGAAACCTCATTAGGTTACATCATAATCGGCAAGGCTCCAGTCATCAATCCAACTTGTAACATAGTTCGATCCTTTTGCTCAATAGAACACCCGTTTGATAATTGCGTGAGTAAGTTCTTTGAGTTGGAAGAGGTACCTAACGTGTCCAATTACTTAAGTAAGGACGAACAAGCATGTGAAAATTATTACTGCGAAACCACAGAACGTAAAGTGGATGGTAGGTACGTGGTGTCGTTACCCTTCAGTGAGAACCCGAGTTATCTAGGTGATTCCATGAGCTCAGCTAAAAATAGGTATTTATCCTTGGAGCGTAGATTGTTATCTAATCCTTCCATTAAAGAGGAATATGACAAAGTATTCAAAGAGTACCTACAGTTAAATTATATGCATTCAGTAGGCACGGAGTCCGAAATAGGTAATACGAGTGATCAGTACGTCATTCCGCACCATGCCGTTTTGCGTCAAGATAAAAGCACCACTAAATTGCGAGTAGTTTTAAATGCAAGTAATAAAACATCATCCGGTAAATCGCTTAATGATTTGTTACATACCGGGCCAAACTTACAAAATGATTTGTTTCAAATAATATTACGCTTTCGTTTATTACCCGTGGCGATAAGCGCTGACATTAGACAAATGTATTTACGCGTTTTAATGAACGAAAATTCAACGAAATATTTAAGATTGCTGTATAGGTTCGATTGCAATGATCCTATTACTGTTTTTGAGATGTCTAGGGTGGCATTCGGTCTTTGCTGTAGTACCTACTTAGCTATACGAACTGTGAGACAGCTCGCCTCAGACGAGCGTGAGCGCTTTCCCGCTGCTGCTGCGTTAGCGGAAAAGGACTTGTTTATGGACGATCTTGCTACAAGTTGTTTATCAGTTTCTCAAGGCGTTGAAATTTCTAGTCAGCTGATCGAGTTGTTTGCGGCTGGAGGTTTTGAGCTCGTAAAATTCTCAAGCAATTCGCCTGAGGTCATGTCGAACATTCCCGCTACTCATCGTGTATCCGATGCAGTCGAGTTTAGTCCGGACAGTTACCTAAAAATACTTGGTCTGTTTTGGTTGCCATCTGAAGATGTTTTCACTTTCAGCGTCGATATTGAGCCTCGCGAATGTACAAAGCGAAATATTCTGTCAACCATTGCCCGATTATGGGATTTGATGGGATTTATCGCTCCGGTAACATTGTTATCAAAATTAATAATAAAATCTTTGTGGGAAGATAACGTAGGTTGGGATGAAATTCCCCCACCTAATGTTGTTTCTTTGTGGCAGACAATTGAATCGGAGTTGCCTTTATTTCAAAGCTTAAAATTACCTAGGCATGTAGGTGTGAATGATAACTGCACCGTAACAATAGTAGGTTTCGCAGACGCGTCGGAACGCGCTTATGGTGGCGTTGTATATCTACATGTGTACCTACCGAAAGAAAATCGATCCATAATAAACATTGTTTGTGCTAAGTCGAAAGTTGCACCTTCTAAAACCGTTATCACCTTAGCCAGGATGGAACTGTGTGCTAATGTCATTTTGGCTCGATTAATGAGGGTTGTTGTCGATTCTTACAGCACTCGCTGTCAAATAGCCAATGTTTATGCGTTTACAGATAGTACGGTAGCTTTGGCCTGGATACATTCGTGTCCCACGCGGTGGCAGACTTTCGTCGCTAATAGGATTTCTAAAATTCACAATGAATTAAATCCGCGACACTTTCATCATATTCGTGGTAAAGAAAATCCAGCAGATTGCTTATCTCGAGGCCTCACTCCCTCGCAGTTACTGGAACACCCGCTATGGTTCCATGGCCCCCAGTTTTGTAAAATGCCAGCGTCTGAATGGCCTGTGCATAAGTTTGACCCGACTGACTTGGAAACCGAAATACCGGAAGTAAAGGTCAATGTTTTAGCGAACTCCGCTTATAAACCTGCCGTAATACCGATCTTCTACGAACTTGCATCTAGGGTTTCATCGTGGTCGAAGCTACTTCGAATAATTATCTATGTACTTAGATTTGTGAAAAAATTGCCTCGTAAGTTTTCGGTTTCTCATTTGTATATTGCCGAAAATTATGTAATAAAAGACTTGCAAAAGGTTCATTTTGCTGATGAAATAAAATGCTTTGAGGCTGGTAATAAATTACCTCCAGCTTTTCTCAAACTCAATGCCTTTATAAAAGAAGATTTGATAAGAGTCGGCGGCCGATTAACTCATTCGGAGCTTGATTATGATAGCCGTCACCCAATATTGCTGCCTCGCAAGGACCATATCGTTAATCTAATAATAGATTGTTATCACCGAAAGTACCTACACGCCGGTCCTCAATTGCTTATGTCTTTATTAAGACAAAGGTTTTGGATATTAGCTGCTCGTAGTATAGTACGGCAACGTGTGCAAAAATGTAACATATGTTTTAAAGTAAATCCTCGTAACTCGGAACCGTTTTTCGGGGAACTGCCAGGTTTTAGAGTAAAGGAATCTAAACCATTCTGTCACACTTCAATGGATTTTGGTGGACCTATATATGTAGTACCTCAACGTCGCCGAGGAGTTCACAGCATAAAAACATATATATGTTTATTCGTTTGCTTAGTAACTAAAGCGGTACATCTCGAGTTAGCATGCGATTTAAGTACCGAGTCGTTTTTAAACTGTTTGAAAAGGTTTATCTCACGTCGAGGGCCAGTAGCTATTCTTTATTCAGATAATGGTACTAATTTTGTTGGAGCTAAATCTTATCTAGATAACATGTACCAGTTATTGGACTCTGAAGAATATAAAGACAAATTTGCGAACTTAGCCCGCGACAATAGAATTGAAATTAAATTTTTTCCCCCATCCAGTCCTCACTTTAACGGGTTGGCTGAAAGCAACGTTAAAAGTGTTAAAAATCATTTAAAGAAAATAGTAGGAAATCAACTTCTTACTACGGAGGAAATGACAACAGTACTCGCGCAAATTGAGGCACTTTTAAATTCACGGCCGCTGTCGGTGCTGAGTAGCGACCCAGCCGAGCCAATGGCTCTGACTCCCGCGCATTTTCTGGTCATGACACCGCTAAAATCTCTTCCTTCCGAAGACTTGTCAAATACAACGGGGTCTCTTCTCCAACGCAAACGCGTCGTAGATCAAATAGTACAAACTTTTTGGAAGCGTTGGAAGGTAGAGTATCTTAATACTCTGCAATCTCGTAGTAAGTGGCTAACACGTACGGAGCCCATTCAGGTAGGCACGGTTGTTTTGCTAAAATCGGAAAACAGCGCTTGCCTTGATTGGCCACTAGGCGTCATAGAACGTACTTATTGCGGGAAAGACGGGATTATTCGCGTAGTAGATGTTCGCACTAAATCGGGCGTCTACAAAAGACCGTTGGTGAAGGTTTTTCCTTTGCCTACTCAGTAAATTATAAATATTATTATCATACAGTCCACTCGCTATCGATTTAATTAAGTAAATTCAATATAATTAAAGTTTAAAGTAAATAATTTGTAGTATGTTTGTTTTGAAAGTTTATTCTAGTGAACGTAAGATTAATAGTGAAATTAATAAATTATTGGAAATTGGGAAATAGGTGTCTTGAAGGATATTGCATCCTGTCAAACCCGGGGGTGATGTTTCGGCCAATAGCGTAATTAGATAGTAGGTCACAGAGATTATTTCCTATCCTTTCCTTCTAGCAATTTGCCTATTGTGTTCTGTCTCCCTTCCACTATCCTACTTACCTGCCAACAAGAAAAAAAGGAAGATGGCGATTTCTAATTGAACCGAGCAACAACGTCTCCCGAGTGAATTATTGAAATTAACTGCTAAATCAAATATAAAGGGGTTCGAACCTAGTGTAAACATTAAAATAACTAATTAAAGTGAAACAACATTAAAAGTATATGTGTGTGTGATTTCTGCAAGCCGATCAACGACATCGTGCATTTGGAGCGGCAAGAAGACGCAAGGTTGGTTCCTTTACAATTTCTTTCCTGTGTCCTATATAATCTCTGTGGCTACAAAAATTTAAATCATAATTTATCAACAAATAATTCCTAAAACCAGCGCTTCAGCACAGCTTTTATATGCTTCCAACTTGCTATTCCTGTGAGAGGCCCTTTCTGCTCTCTAGTCCTGCCATGAACTGTGAGCAATTTGCAGCCAGCTTTTTGGAGCATAAGAGCATACTCCACAGACTTCTCAATATCATCATAAACTCTGACTTTGCATGTTATTGGAATAGAGACTGCATTAGACATGGCTGTAACTGTAACCAAGAAGTAAATAATATACATTTAATACAGTTGCTATTGAGTTAAAGGTAAATAAATAAAATAAAATAAAATCATTTTGTATTTTATGTTTGTCCTTCACCATTGATTGTGGGCCAACCATATAGGTATCTATGACCTGGCAATTTTGTCTAGTGTAGAATAGATAAAATTTACAAAGTTACTGGTTCATAGAAAGCAGTTTACCAATCTTTTGTAGTAATTCCCATTCATCTTGAAGAAATGCCCCATAATGTCCTCTTTTAGCAATTGATTGTGGGCAGCCAAGATTTATGTCAATTGCATCACAGTATGGTTCTACCATTTTAGCAGCAGTTGCCATTATTTCTGGGTCATTTCCACAAAACTGAAATGAGAGGCATACTTTACAATATTTTTCTAGTCTTCAGTGTGTGGTTGATATGGTATAGGTGTCTTGGCCCAAACTTAGAGGCCCAGAGAGCATCACAACTGGTTCTATTCAGTTGTGAAAAGGTATTATTATTTTTATCTCTAGACATTTAGAACAGAGAAAATTCAATGTAAGTAGTAGCTAAGTTTATTCTAGAAGAGCCTGTTCTTCAGCTTTGCAATGAGAAATCATCTTATTGATCAGAACCTGGATGTCAATACTTTCAAATGAACATACCTGTACAATTAAAGGACGATCTTCTTCACATGTTTGCATATTATCTTTCCTATATTTAGGGTCTTTGGTAAAATTCTGGCTGTGGAACATTGGTGTGTAACACAAAGTTGCACCATGTCTCCGACATAGAATTCTCCAAGCGAGTTCACTGGCATCTACCATAGGCGCTACAACATAGCGAGGGCTACCAATACTTTTGAACCATTCAAAAGACATTGCTGATTGTGTGTGTTGCTCAAAATAATGGAACAAAAATTAATTGTACAAAAAGAAAACATAACCTCTTCCTTTTCTTCTTCTTATTTCATGGCTCGCTATGACTTTTCGGCCACAACTCTGACAATGTCAAAAGATTCACTTGACTTCTTCGTTATGGCAAGTGTCTGATTTGCCACTTTTCTGCCGGTGTCCAGTTCATGGAAATGTCATAGTCATGGAATGGAGGCAATTTACATTATTTTAATAATATGAGCGGTAATTTTTTTAAAACACCTAAAGACGCAGTTGGTGTTTTGGGTAGACTGGTGAAGTTTTAGTCTTTGGAAAGGGTCCTGCCTGTTAACATAGAGATATAGACCCCTTCTGTCTTTGGTTCTGTCAAAATGACACTGACAACTGAAGTGGAGTGGAGCCTCCCCGTATCTGGCAATCATGATGGAGCGACAGATAAAAATATGGCGCTCGAGGCATGACACCGGGTCTTGGGAAGAAACCACAATTTTACAGTTGTTCTATTGAGTTTTGGTTTATACTCCCTCTAATCTGGGCCAGCTAGTACCGGCGAGCCTAAATCAGGTCGTGGGATGTAACCCATGCCTTCACGCCCATGGTTTTCCAAAAAGAGTATTCTTGGAAAAGGAAAAGGTTTCACATCAAAATGGCGTCCAATGGCTAGCTAATCAGAAATGAACCGGGACGCGGCAAAAAGGATAATTCTGCGCCGTTAAACGTACAGGAAATATCATGATCCCTAGTATCCTGTGGAAATAGCAAGCGCTATGGATTTTCAGTTCTGCAAGGGTTTGTATGTGATGGTGGTAAGGTCTGATCGTTCCACATTGAAATTATTGGTTTTGTTAACGCTCAATTGATTTGTATATACCAAGGTACTAAAGGTAGCATGTTAACTTTGCAAGCAGTTCAAGTTAATTTGATGTGACCATACCTACATTTAATTAACCCAAACTGAAGAAAAATCTTAGAAAGAAACTAAACTTTCTTGGTTCAACAAAGTCACAAGTAGGTGATTGATCAAATCTGTTCAATGTGACCCTATGAGGCATAGCTGGTGATAATGGTGTCCCAAAGTGTGAACGATGATGTACTGAGGTGGGAGAGGGCACCTATGTTGCATCTTTCTGCTGTGATTTATTGTTTTCAGATTTCTGTCAAAATGGAGAATGCCATACAGTGTGATGAAGCTACATTCAGCATGGAGGTGGTACAGGGTAACAAGGACATCCATGTTGCAATACAAAATGGAGCCTGATGATGGGATGTCATAGAAAATCAACTTTACATGGTCGGTAAGATAGTGAATGGTGCCTGGTGATTAAGATAGGCCACATCAACCTGTCTGATTGTTGGTTTGGGTTTCCAAGTAAGTGTTTGTTTTTATAACAAAACAAGTACGACAAGTGCGAGTGTAGCTCGCGCGCCGAGGGTTTTGAACTTTTGTCGTTTAGGTAGGTACGTATATTGACGACCTGTTAGCGCGGTGGGCTTACAACGCAGGAGGTTGCGGTTTGATTCCCGCCTCGGGCCTAATATTTGTAAGATCTGCAGATTATTTGTTCGAGTGTTCTAGTCCTTTTCTACGTACACAAAAATAAATCATCTAATGTGATACTTATATATACTTTATTAAGTATAACAGATATCGTAGTAGTACGAATTACACAAGCTTGCTTAGCTTGTCGCTAAATGATGTTGTGTGGATTATCCAGGATACATTACTCTTCTCATATTTTTTTGGAGCACGGTGGAATTCGTGAATTCAATAATCTTATTATCTAAATATTCTTCGAGCGCAGTGGAATACATTGGGTATGGACTTTAAAATTTTGAGAACAACGGTTTCGTGGCGCTGTGGAACCCTACTATTACAGTTACTACAGGGATTAGTGGGTAGGTAAGTGGGTTGGTACCTACAATTAGTTTTTCGACTTTTTTCTACGTATTTCACTAAGTATGAAACTTAGACGATTTTTAAAACCTGTTTTGAATTGTCGAAATCCATACCTTTGATTTGATATTGCTCTCAATGAAATAGCCCCCATTGTATGAAAATTCGTTTTTTGACCATATTTCGAAAAGTATTGTTTTTACAGACTTCTCTATATTTTTCCTGTAAAATATAGACTTATATCTACAAACGCTTAGTACATTTTATATAGATCACTCTGTTATCTTCGGAGATAGAGGGGGGGGAACGGTCAAATTTTCGACCTTTTTCAAAATATTTCGAAAAGTATAAAACCTATCGAAATTTAAAAAACTGCATTAACATGTACAAACTGATACCTTTCATTTGATACCCAACTCGGTGGGGTAGTCACCCCTTTAGAAATTTTTCCCGCCCTTTTTTGACCATATTTCAAAAAGTATTATTTTTACAGATTTCTCTATATTTTTCCTGTAAAATATAGATCAATACCTACAAAAACTTGGTACATATCAAATCGATCGTTCTGCAATCTTCGGAGATAGAGGGGGGGTACCGGTCAATTTTTCGACCTTTTTCAAAATATATCAAAAAGTATAAAATCTATCGAAATTTTTAAAACTGCATTGGAATGTACAAATCAATACCTTTCATTTGATACCCAACTCGGGGGGGTAGTCACCCCTTTAGAAATTTTTCCCGCCCTTTTTTGACCATATTTCAAAAAGTATTATTTTTACAGACTTCTCTATATTTTTCGAATAAAATATAGATCAATACCTACAAACACTTGGTACATATCACGTCGATCGCTCTGCAATCTTCGGAGATAGAGGGGGGGGAACGGTCATTTTTTTGACCATTTTCAAAATATTTTAAAAAGTATGAAATCTACTGAAATTTCAAAAACTATTTTGAAATCTACAAACGAGTACCTTTCATTTGATACCACTTTCGACTTTGTACGTTCCATTTAAAATTTCGATTTCAAAATTTGTATGGAAAATCTTCATTTTGATTTTTCATTTATTTTCATTTATTTTTCTATAAATATGTGCGGGCGCACAAAATGTATTATTATTTCAAATTTCAAGTCAATAGCTGCAGTAGTTTCTGAGATATTAAGGATTCAAAACACAAAACAGACCCAAAGCGATTTCATAAGGGTTTTGCAACCGATGGCAAAACCCTAAAAAAAAGGGAATGAAACAATAAAATAATTTTTCTGTTGATTATGAAATACCCAACACTTTGTATTAAGTTGCTGTTCTACTGTGTTACCTTCATGTATCTGTTCAGTTAGGTACTCATTCAGAATTGTGTAATGTTATGTTGCACATGTTACTAAAATAAACAAGAAAATTACAGACTTGATATTGATGTTGAGGAGTGAAGTAAGTATAAACAAAAATACCTTCTTTCTAATACCTAACAGTATAGCTAGGTACCCGCAAACACAGATGATCATGCTGTGTGATTTATTATGTTGTCGTTTACTTTCTACTATAGCTTTTGATGTGTTTTGTTGTTTTCTCTTGTTCACATGGTTGGTTTCATTCTGTTTCTATACAGTCGGGGTTATTTTTGGTTTTTCCTCGGTTTCTTGGACTTAGTGGGCTGTACACGGTGGTACAAATGGGCATATTGAGTATGGTGTCTCAATATAAGTGGGTTGTACACGGTGGTACAAATGGGCATATTGAGTATGGTGTCTCAATATTAGTGGGTTGTACACGGTGGTACAAATGGGCATATTGAGTATGGTGTCTCAATATTAGTGGGTTGTACACGGTGGTACAAATGGGCATATTGAGTATGGTGTCTCAATATTAGTGGGTTGTACATGGTGGTACAGTGTTGCATGGCAGAACTGATGTGTGCATCGTTCAATTTTGTGTTGTGTCTAAACAGTGATCAGATGTTGTTTGTTTATGGAGATAGTTCCATCTTGTGAGTCTAGTCTGATTAATTCAGTGTTGGCTTATGGATAACTGATGTGTTTTTGTTTCGGGTCCTCTCATCTCTCTGGTAGTACCACCGCGGATCTCATCTGTGGTCGGTAACTATCACTGGTTGTTTCCTAGTTGTCTGCACATGAGTGGGGCCTATACTAGGGCCGTTCTCACGAAATGGAGCGTTGTGGATGGCAAAGAAGTTGAGTGTGGTTATTGTATGTTGATGTTTTAACCTTCAACGTATCGCGGGCTGAAGCTAGCAATGTTCTTAGTTTGTGGATGGAGGTGTCTGTGCTGCGGTAAGTAACGTGCGTACGGCGGGGCCAACTTGTGTCTGACTGATCCGTGCGTTGATCTCGGAAGGTTTATTTATTGTCAGGTTGGACGAGCGATTTTGTGTAATTTCGGGTCTTTGTGCATTTCAGCACTGTCTGTGGTGATTGCGAGGAGCGTGGATGCTCCAAGGTGAGTATCATCGAGTCAATTGCGATCTCAAATCGTACCAGCTAGATAAGCCAGGCTAGCGAGATTTTTGTTGGCTATTTCTCCGGGCTGAGAGTGGCTGTTCATCGGGCTGGCATGGCGGAGGCTATTTCTCCGACAAGACGGTGTGGATTTGTCTTAGTTTTGTGTATGTGGCTAAGTATCAAGGTGGTCAACTTAGTTAGGTACCTACCATATAACTTGTGGTGGCTAAGACTAGCGTCCGCGGACGGCCGCATGTCAGGTAGGCCGTAAAGACGCAGTTGGTGTTTTGGGTAGACTGGTGAAGTTTTAGTCTTTGGAAAGGGTCCTGCCTGTTACCATAGAGATATAGACCCCTTCTGTCTTTGGTTCTGTCAAAATGACACTGACAACTGAAGTGGAGTGGAGCCTCCCCGTATCTGGCAATCATGATGGAGCGACAGATAAAAATATGGCGCTCGAGGCATGACACCGGGTCTTGGGAAGAAACCACAATTTTACAGTTGTTCTATTGAGTTTTGGTTTATACTCCCTCTAATCTGGGCCAGCTAGTACCGGCGAGCCTAAACACCAATATTCAGATTTTTACTACGCAAACAATAACTATTAAATTGAAAATGAAGAAAATAATAATTATAATAACTAAATTAAATTATTAGGTATTGCTACTAAGGTGACTACGTACCTAACTAGATAAAGCAGATATTTACAATTTTATCTTATTTACATCAATAAATTTACAGAGAAGAAATGTAATTGGAGGACAAAATATTATGGAAAGTAAACACTCCAAAAGATTCACTTTAGTTAGAGTTGAATGAGTGTGAGGACAACGAAATAATTTTACCTACACTACTTTTTTTATGTCAGATTTTGGACAAAATGATTGATACATGATACGACTATGAGGGCTTTTTATTGCAATCCTGAAACTAGATTGCCACAGAGTACATTATAATGATTGCGCTGCGCTGCCAAAAGTCAAGACGTGTCAATGAACAATGAAATACGTAACTTGTATCTTTGTTTTTTTGCTAGATTTTTGATATTTTTGTTGTTTTGTTACATTGCTATCTATCTAGTCTATGGCAATCGACTAGACATGCGCTAAACGTGTCCACGACTGGAGCGGATCTGGTCCGATTCCAGTTGGGTGCGGACTCGTTTCCCGGAGTCGTGTCCGCGGATCCGTTTGGATCCGCTTGCAGTTTCGCTTCCTTCAAGTCCATTAGATCAGTTTGTTCCAGTGGATCCAGCGGATCGGTTAGGATCCGCTTTTAATAACAGTTCCTACATGTCCATTGTATCTGTCTGTTTGTAGGAAACGTTTGTTTCGGTGGATGTAACGAATCGAAAGAATGACTAGTAAAACCATAGCAATTCTTTCCTTATGGGAAGACATCATGTTTGTTAGTTTGATCTAATCTGTGAAAAATACTAGCATAAGTTTTTTAAGGTACCTATATAATTACTTAATTTTTTTAGAGACTACAGTTGATTTACCTTCATACTAAATACTAGTAAATTATAATAAAGTATAATTTTACCGTAGTAGCTCTAGTTTGTTGTTTACTCGTAAATGGAACTGGAATGGAACTCTGTCTATCGAACACGTCCGAACCCGAATCAAAGGCCAGATCCACACAGCTCCAATCGCTCGCTGCTACATTCATTCGACTTCATGGAGCGAGACCGAAGACGCGGCCAACGTATCCGCGGACACGCCACGAACCACAATCCGGAGCGGATCCACACGAGTCCAGGAGCGGACACGACTCCAGGAGCCGTTTGACTCCGGATCTACACACCTCTACAATCGACGTCTTTTTCAGCAAATAAATTACGGCTTACGGCAGCAGGCAGGCCTCTCTCTCTGTAATTCGGAATGCACTGAATGCAGCTCGAACGATTTATATTTTCATAAATCTATTAAAGGTGCATGAAAATTAAAAATTCAAGTCAATAGCTTAGTTTCTGAGATAATATTTAAAACGCAGCAAAACGCAGAAAAAAAGCGATGCCCTAGGAATTTTGAAAACGGTGTCAAAAACCGACAAACCACACTGCGTCTGTGAACGCTCAGATTTTTACTTTACGTTCAACGTTATTAATTTAATTACACATTATATAACACTGCAATGCTACGCAGCGAGCGAGCCATGAAATAAGAAGAAGAAAATAAAACTCACTGGACTGGAGAGAGCTAGAAAACTGTTGTTGAGAAACAAGACAAAACGAAACTGATTAACCGAAAAATTAAATTTAGTTGTAGCGTAGCCCGTTCGTAAGCGCAAAACAAACTTATTCTTTCCATTATATTTTCTAAATATAGTACTTAATCTATTCCACACCGAACAAGAGGAGTACTAACGGAATAAGGTTCCTCCAAACAGCAAGCATGGCCCATGATTTACTGGTAAGTTGCCGGACAACAAATAAACTATCAAATATTGAAGCAAACTTTCTAATCTTTATAGCTAATTCAATGTTGTTCTGTTTCAGAGTAAATTTTACACTTGTCTCAATCTTCCTCTGCATGAAAAACTCTTAGAACTGACCAAAATAATAGATCAATTCAGCCCTAACAAAGAACTGCAGGCTCTGTTCCCAGAGCTGATAAATAATATATTTGCGACATCATTTACTAATGGCTGGGGTCTGAAGACAGTTACACTGGAATCAAATAAGTCCTATTATGAGATGTTAATAAGTTTCTTACATCCCCAAGGACCACTGTTTAGATTATGTTATAAACTGCTGGCAGATCCTCAGTTGAAGTACCAGTTACCACTGAGTTCTTTGCCTGTAAGTATAAACCATCATTGAAATATTTTAAATCATTTTAAATTATGTTGCTAATTTTTTTTACCTTTTTCAGTTAGACTTGCAAATTACAATTGAAAGAGGAAGATGTCCACAGTTTTATGCAGACATGCTTGCTACGGATCCGCAAACCATGAATGTCACTGCCCTCATGCTCAGTATCCTTTTCAACTTCTTTAGATGATAGGACTGTAACATAAAAATAAAAAAAAAACTTATGTTTATTACAAGAAACATCAAATAGTGTTCTTTAATATCTGCCATCAGATCCATTTGACTACTATATGTTCAACTTTGCACTACATGTGGTAACCAATAACCAGAACAGAACATCATTGGACAGTTGGAACAGTGTGTACTTTGCGCTTGCCTGCGATTACCTTCTGCATTTCTTACCAGTGGATCCTTATGAAGCAGTGTTACCGCAAATACCCAATTACACTGGCAAAGTGCCTATGGTTGCACCTTTACAAACAGCCAACAGGTAATACTAAAACTATTTAAAATGTTGAATCAATCTATGATTTTTTTCTATACTGTTTTTATTTTATTTTCTATATTTTCAGGCCATTGTATTCTACATCTCTGCTGATAATTCAAGACATGTCTGGAGCTATGATGAGTAATCAGCCTTCATCACAAACTCAGTCAAGAAATGAGGTATGGAGGTCGGAAACCGTTTTACAAGTATTCATTGACATATGGATGAGTATTGACCAAATAAATGGACAAAACAAGACAGTAAGTTATGTTTGCTGTAAGGCTTTTAAATTGTTATTTCATATAACTGTTAGCACTTATTTTTTGTTCCCTTACATCAAATTCAATTCCAGATGTATCAAAGAAACTATCCAGTGCAGTTCTCAAGCTCAGAGAGAGTTAGGACAGTAAGAGTATTAATCAAACACCTCCATGCATTCTCTGCCAAGCACCAATTAGATCCAGCGATCCGCTCGTCAGCTCTGCGCAAATACGCGCGCCAGTATATGTGCGCCAGAGCATACCAATACATCAAGGACCTGGTCATGACATGGCCATTAGATGCATCCTTCAGGCTTGTCCTTGAGCTGTGGCTCAGTTTTATTCAGCCATGGAGATATGTAAACAATAGCATCATGAAGGACAGGTGAGTTACTTATTGAAGAAAGACATTTTTTTATACCAATATCAGAAAGAAACAATAACAAGACACAATATTATAGAATATATTATGCATATAGTTGTTACAAAAAGTCCTTAAGTGAGCATGAATGACTGACTCCTCTCCAGGTAGGAGACCTAGCCAGCATATTGCAGATTCTCACATGTTTTGACTTTATCTCGGTTTTGTTTCCATTATATTCAATGAAGTCACAAATTTAAAAGGCTTAGTATAGAAGAAATCTGCAGGTTTCATAAGTAGTACTTTGCTATTTCAGATTATCAGATCACCGTGAGGAGCAGCCAATCACCACAAGCCCTCTGGATCCAGGATTTACACAGTTCATTGCTGAGAACTTCCCGGCCTATGTCTGCATCTTTCAGCTCGTCCTGCCAAGATTTTTCCGGCTTGATTTAACTGCCTACAAAAACACTGTTATGCTGTTCAGATTTGGTAAAGTCTTTGCACAGCCACATCTGGTTCCCATACTCAAGAATTTGGAACAAGCAATTGTGGACAGTGGCAATATTTTACAACATAGCCCTGACTCCAGTTTCAATAATAATTCAGCATATGACAGGTATGTTGTTACCCTTCTAAAATCAAAATCAAAGTTCTTTATTTCCTTTAGACCTTACCTTACTTACTAAAACACAACTTCAGCTCACCTAATAAATTCTCTAAATTACTAGCTGGGCTGGAAATGCTTAATTTTTTAGGAGAGAGCTTTAATGACGCTATGTTGAAAAAAATACAGATATTAACTTCTGTGTTCTACAAGTAAATTAGCTTGTATGATAAGTACCATATTATGTTCTACTTATGATAAGGTAATATTAAATATAATTAAGTTGTAGTTTTGACCATTTGCTTTGAATGCAACTGAAAATCAACTTCGATAAAATTTTAGTTTTGGAGTCTATTGGCATTATGTATTACCAAAATCAACAAAATGTGGATAGACTCCGAAACTCCTTGTAGAAACAGAAATCTTCGGAAAAATAGAAAAATATCATGCCGCCAACGCACTTTTCACTAAGGTATTATTAGTGTTTTGAGGGCGATTTCGAAACCCTTTTGGTATCTCAGCAACTCTTTTGAAATTAAAAAATAATAATACATTTGATGTGCCCAGATTAAAATAATATGAAAAAAGATATTAAAAAAATCTCGCAACTCAAAAAGAATATTGGATGTCAAATGAAAGGTATTAACTAGATTGTACATTTCAAAAAAGATATTTTTTGAATGATCTGGTTTTTGCAATGAAAGAAATTAAATCACTGATTATAATTTTATTAAATTCGTGTTGTTTTGTTACAGCTATGCATACAACGGCATAGCTCTCCACAAATGGGCAGCGATTGCAAAACAAGCCCTGTCAGAGTTCAACATATCGGCTAGTTTTGAATACCAGCCACTGTGGAGCGAAAGTAATCGGCAATTTGCAATAGAGTTCGTGCAGAAAATTCAAAACGCTGTAGCTACAGCCACTAAAAACTCCGAGGAATTTACGAAAAAACTTAAAACTCAAAATAACGGTAAGCTATTTTTGTAAAATGCTGCTTTTTTATGCTTTTATAATTATATTTAACTGGTATTGATATGGATCAGTCGAGCAACCTGTAGTTTGTTTGCAACAATCTGCAGTTAGCTCAATTGTTTCAATCATAAACTTACTAAAATTGGAGCTAGTATCTAAGCTTACATACTTATCTCTAATTTAGTTATATATAATTTTAATTTTCTTTGTTCATAATGGTATTATAATTTAAAAGAATAATATTAAAAGAAATGATACAGGAAATCAGAACATAAATGTAAATCGTTTGACAACTTACTGTCTTACACCACCAGTGCTCCCCTAGGGGAGGGGAGGGGAGGGGAGGTTTCCCATAAAGATTGTGCATATGACTAAGTAAAATTACAATTTTCAGGCATCTGGTCTGGTATCAAACACTGGTTTATGTGGACTGCCAATGAGGATGATCTGCTAATGGAAGAATACAGAAAAGTCGCCCCATTCCTGAATTCCTCTGTTCTATACTTCTCTGTAATATTTTCTGTAAGTTATTTTCACTATATTGTTTTTTTTATCATTGTAGTCAGTATCTTTTAATGTGTATTTTGTTTATTTATTTTCAGCTAAATGAAAACATACTGAGTCAATCTCAGCCAATCATAGAGGAGTCGTTAGAGACCTCTTCTTTTGCGAATTCGTCTTCCTTTCCGAATTCCATCACTAGTAAGGTAAAATAGAGTTTATATTAAAAACTATCAGTCCTCCTCGGCTTGCCCTGCGACATAAACAAAATAAAAAATATATAAACGCTTGTTTACATTACTGAAGATATCATACGGATCCATAACTTTGTTGGAAATATACTATAGCATGTTCATCAGGGATAATGTAGGATTCTAATGGTGGTTTTAAATCAGTCCAGAAGTTTCTGCCTATTCAATTCATACAAGCAATCGAGTCTTTCCTCTTTATAATATTAGTATTAGTATACATATACTGGAAGGGTAAATAACATCACTACTTGTAAATAACTATAAATTTCTACGGATTTTTATACAGTTATCGCCATGATGGAATAATTCTTGTGGAAGGTCAATTCATATTTTATGACAAAAAATATTGTTCAGTCGTCGGAAAAAAATCATTGCACAGCTTTGCTGTGTCCAGTCGCTTCGTGAACTTGTTTTAATAATGAATTCTGCTTCAGCTCCGCAGTACTGCATCGGTGCACTACATGGGCGATCCTGACATGATGCCAATAGCCACTTTCGAGAGCACTATCTTAGTCAGGATGCTGTATCAAATTGCGTCGAGGATAAATGAACTGGTAGGTTTCTTTTTATCTATGACGTAGGAATACATTTTATTCCTCAGTGGCGTTGAGGGTGAAGGTTCGCCGCCTGCTACGCAGCAGGGTTCGATTCCCGCCGCACACCGGGATATATAATGTTTATAAGGTACCTACTAGCGGTCCACCCTGGCTTCGCACAGGTATTTCAAAAAAATGATTTTTACATTATTTTATTAGTTTTCATACAGATCCCTAACTTTAATGAAAATATTCTATAGCCTATGTTCATTAGGGATAGTGTAGGATTTTAATGGTGAAATAATTTTTCAAATCGGTTAAGTAGTATCGGAGCCTATTCAATTCGAACAAACTTTCCTCTTTATAATATTATTATATAGATGCAGGCATTTGATTTGGTCCGAGTTTTATTAAATGGGTTTTACCTATATGAGTTATCAGATCAGATATAACAGCTCCGCTTACGTTGGGGCCAGGACCGATGATGTGATACTTTGTGAATATTATTGGTAGTATTTAATTATAATAATGAAAACGTAAAGGTTTTTTCATGTTTTTAGTACCAACCACAATTCATCGAAGTTTACGACAAAAACGACTTCTGGGGCTTTCTGGCGAGAGAAGTGTTACAAAAACCGTGTAGAATACAGAACTACGTGAAAGATGCAGCTAACTACCAAAGTGTTGTGACGCAAGAGCTACCGCCTCGACTTTCTCTGCGAAAGCTCGGCTCGCAAGCTTTTGTAATATGGTTCATATTAGGCTACCTAATATTCCGAATGTTTTCGTACAGTGGACTTTTTTACGTCTTCTTTCTCGCAACTATGTGGCTTTGCTACGTTATGATAAAAGCATGCTTGAAAATGTTACAAATCGTGAAAAATCAATAAGTGATAAGTACAAAGTGCTAGCAGCCGAAGTAATAAGCCATGCTTATTGTGTAATCTTGTGATTAAATAAATTATTTTTATAAGTTTTGATAATTTGGTTTCGATTTTCTAATACAGCAAAGCTAATAAGTATACCTACCACCAAACAATCCTATACCTTTTCCTATCATAATACACCTACCCAATGTGATTAAATATAGTGGACAATCCACACAGCATCATCTAGCCATAAGCTAAGCAGAGCGTGTTATTGGTATACTTAATACAAACCATAACACAAGCTCTGCTTAGCTTGGGGTTAGGTGATGCTGTGTGGATTGTCTGGAACTAAAAAAAAAAAAAAAAAAAGACACGGAAAAAACATCATAATATGTTTGTACCTACCTAATTAGTTTGTTCTACTACCAGGCCCTAAGCTACAGAAATAAAAAAACAATTTTAATATATAACTCACTAAATATATTAAAAATTAACAGTATTTCTTTAAAGTAAGCTTAGGCACTATATTCATAGAGGTTAGCTCTTGGAATAGCAGTTTACACGCGTAAGGCATGTCCACACTAGAGACAGCGGCGGAGGATCGACAGGCGTGGCACCACGCGCGGCTCGCGAGCCGGCCGCACGCGCCGCAAATGTGTGCGCTGAACGCGTCCGACGCCAACATTAGACGCTCCATCAGCAACATACTACAAAACAAATTATGGAAGTTAGCTTCGGCAGTTACTTCGAAAATATAATAGGCCTACTTAATTGACACAAGTTTCCATACATAATTTTACACTACAAAAACGACATCTGTCTATAATAGTCCACAGCTGGACATAGACCTCCCCTAATACGGTAACAGTAACGGTTGGGGATCGCAGTTCGGTGGAGTTGTTCTGCAGAGGGCGCTGCTGCCCGCCTCCCAGTGTGTTGCCCTAAGTCGCCTCTTACGACATCCACGGGAAGAATGGGGGTGGTGAAACTCTATACCGGCACCACACGGCAATTTTACTAAGTTTTCATTTTTATATCGTTATTCTGTTATACGTCGAAGTTAAACGACGAAGCTACTAACTGTCCAAACAAAAGAGAACACCACCATTACTCATGTTGAAGAAAACAAAAACTGCTAATGTTCAAGTACCTAATGCTGTCAATAGCCTATTATTGATGCTCAGGGTGAATGTGGCTTTCTAATGGTGAAAAAAATTTTGAAACTGGCACAGTAGGTTATGAGTTTATTCATTACAAACGCACACACAAATATAAATCTTTCCTCCTATATACATCTATCTACACAATATCCCTGTATAACAGGGTTAAATGTAGATGATCAATAAACTCTTAAAGGCGACTTGAGTACATCAAGATGAACAACGTTTGTTCTATGACTTTGTCTAATTCAATGTTTTTTTCCATATAAAAAAAATAATTTCCAGTTCTGATCTTCTTATAGCCATAATATGAACGCAGCACAAATAAGTAACAGATTAAGACAAGTGGATATACATTATGACTAGGCACGCGGCAGCCCTTGTGTGTCGGTATCTAGCAAAGAAAGGCGTTGCGTAAATGAAAGGGGTAGTGTTCTACGTTTGGCAAAAGTCGGAAAACAAAACTAGTTCCTCTTGATCTGCCTAAACCGCCTTTAAGAAAGTTATTGATCATCTACCTATAAGCCTCTTTTGGTGTCTCTTTAATGTCTCCGTCTCCTCAATTTCAGTATCCTCAATTAGTGTGTATATTAGAGAAAAATCTCTCAAACCAATTGACACAGTTGTAGCATAGAACTTACCTAGCTCCGTATCCAATCAAGCAGTCCCGTTCCATCTCGCCGAGCCGCAAGCCGCCGTCCCGTGAGCGCCCCTCCGTCGGCTGGCGCGTCAACACCGCGCGCGGCCCGCGGGCTCGCGCGTGCATCTTGTCTTGTACCATGTGCTTCAGTTTTTGGTAGTACACCTGCAAATGTAGATGTTAAAGTAAAAAAGAAAAGTAAATCTTTGTTCTGGAACTTAAACTTAGGTAGGTACAGTATAATATCATCATCATCAGCCTTATGTTTGCCCACATAGGCCTCTCCTAATGAGCGCTATAGCGCCCTGTCTTCAGCTCGTCGTATCCAGCAATTCTTCGTCATTCCACCTAGCAATGCTGCTAGGTGGAATGACGATCTGCGATAGAATAGCATCCGCTATGCATTTGGTGCTCCGGAGGACACCGGTCTCTTAAGAGTCCGGGCAACAGGAGCTACCAGGATGCGTCTGTGTGTGCATCGCAGCACGCGTCGTTCTACTGCAGCTGGGGAAAAGCAACCCCCAAATCCTTTCACTCGTTATGATTACGATTATAAGGTTTAGAAAAAAATAAGTTACGTGTTCGAAGAGAAGTTTCAGAGGTTTCTTTGGGTTGGTTGATACATTGAATATAATATTGGAATAGGAATTTGTAACATACCGGTCCAGAGTAAATATAAGCTTCAAGAGGCTCGCCAGTGAGGCCTGAATAGAAAATATCTTTTCCGTGATAGTTAAAGCCATGCTTTTCAAGCTCTTTGCAAACGTCTCGGACTTTTGACCCTCCGAACGCAGTACCTGAAATCAGAAGTAATCAGTAAAAAATTGCGCTGATGTAAATTTTATAATTTTAGTCAAATTTCGTTGTTTTGTAACATACCGTAGTGAAATTTTCCTTCCATTAATCCAGCTTTCCCAGCTAGCAACTCAATTGTTTTGCCAACCGTCATCCGCGAGGGGAAACCATGTGGGTTCATGATCATATCCGGGCAAATACCCTTGTCGTTGAAGGGCATATCTTCTTGCTGCACTATCAATCCGGTCACACCCTTCTGTCCATGACGAGAACTGAACTTGTCACCAATTTCAGGGATACGCGTTTGCCGCAGCAATATTTTTATGAGGAACGCATCTTCGGAATTAGATGACACCATAACATTTTCGATGTAAGATTCGACTGGACCTTTATACGTGACGGGCACGTCTTTGTATTCGATCACTTGAGGTTGCGGTTGTCCCTGAGAGGCGCTGCTGATATTCGCCGGCGGCATCTGTTTGTTTATCAGAACTTGCCGGTTCTCCACCATTTCACCAGGTGAAGCGATGCCATCAGCGTCCAATATTTCATGGGCCTTTATAACTTTGCCGGTGGTCGCATCTCTTGACGGGCCCAAGATTCTGTCTGAGGTTTGATTACTGTATCGTTTCATTGTAGTTTTAGCGCTTTTGTATACGAGGCAACGTCCGTAGCCTCTATCAATTGACGCTTTGTTGAGTATGAGCGCGTCTTCTATATCGTACCCACTGTAGCTCATGACAGCTACGGTAGCGTTCTGCCCGGCCGGTAGTTTGTCGAAGTTGGTGAGCTCTATGGTTCTCGTTTTAACCATCGGACATTGTGGATATACTAAGTTATACATTAGTGTGTCTATTCTGTTTCTTTGATTGTAAGCGATTGTACCTGAAAGCGAGGTTCGCAGTTTATTATCATGGCCAAACCCAAAATATAGGTACAAAGTAATATTCAAACAAAGGCATAACAGACAAGGCAAACAGTTTAAAATAAAGAACTGATCAACCAGTAGCGTAGCGGTACTTACCCATGGCTTGTTTCCCCATAGCACATTGATAAGTGTTCCTAGGACTCTGGTTATGATGTGGGTACGGCACAAGTCCCGCACACACTCCCAGAATAGTAAACGGTTCTATTTCCAAATGCGTCGTCACATACGGATCAATTTCAATTTCCGTTGTCGCAATATAACTGTCATTCTCTTCGTTAACGTCCAGGTACTCAATTAGTCCGTCGTTGAGAAAGTCTTGGAACTTTCTGATACCTCTGTTCAGTTCGTTTATATGGTGCTGTTGTACAAGGGGGTATCCTTTCTCGACAATAATGTACGGCCGGCACAGCCTGCCGCCGTCACTGCAGATGTACACAGTTCGTTGGTTATGGTTCGGATAGATGGAAACGAATGCCGAGATGAGACCGCGTCGTCTGAACATTCTGAAGACGCGGATAAGCCTTTTGTATTGTCTTACTACCCCTAGTATGTTACCTGAAAAGGAAAAAAAATAATGTAAGAATGAAGCTTTTAGAAAGTTTGGCTATGTTAGTCTACATGTCATTTAGTATTATCACTACATTATTATAAAAGTAAGTCGATTCGTGCCCTATGTAAAGATTTAAAAATATTTAACGGATTTTGATGTGGTTTTTTAATAGATAGAGAGATTTAAGAGGAAGGTTTATAAGTCTAACAAGCCTTTAGTATCAGCATTGCAACCTTGCGAAGCCGGGGCGTGTCGCTAGTAAAAATATAATGAACTCACCATTCAGAAATACCATGTAGACAGCCGGATGGTTGATCTCCTCTCCGCCCAACAATCTGACATCCTCCACGCCCGCGTTGCAAGCAAGCCTTGCAATCGGGTCCTCAGAGCACTCCGTAGTAATATGCGTCATCAGAGCCAAGTTCTTGACCAAGCCACACGCCTCGCCCTCAGGAGTATCACTAGGACACAGCATCCCCCATTGGGAGGGCTGTAGAGAACGCGGCCCAGATACTTTCCTTGTTTTCTCAAACTGAGAGTTGACTCTAGTCATCATGCCCAGCGCTGATATGTAGGAGAGACGAGATAGCACTTGAGTCACGCCATGCCGTTCCATTTTGAACCGTTTAATGGTCCAGTTTCCCTGGAAATATGGTAAAATTTAAAAAAATTTGCACAAATCGGGCTAAAATTGGCATAAATATATAGAGTGGATTTTTGAGATGGGAGGGGATGGCCAAAGAGCCATGCCATAAGAAAATAAATAAAAATGCTTACTTAAAATTTAATTTAAAATACATTCTCTAGGCTTGAAATAAAACATGTACTTTTAATCCCATAAATCAGTTCCCATGGTAGGTTTAGTAAAAATAAAACCCTTAAACATTTGCATAGAAACAACGCGTGCGCACGTTTTTAATTTCTTGGATGAGGAAGTAACAACTTACACTGGAAATAGCAGCAAACAGACCATTAGCTATCAAATCAGGCCTCATATATTTCACAATGTCAAAAGGTGCTACTTTAATTTTCGGGATGAGCTTATCAGCCGTCATCTTCATTTCCCAGTTGAATCTTTTGAAGAGATCTTCAAACATCAATGCAAGTAAAGATCCAGCGAGTTCCAGTCTTTTGTTACCGTAATAATCGGGGTCGTCAATGGCCGCTTTGTTGTTTTCTGCTTCAATAACTCTTTTTACCATGATGGCGAGATAGATAGCCTTTACGTAGAAGTTATAGTTTTCGACAGCCACATGTGCAAGGATTGTGGTGGCTAAAAGTTCTCTTGCTTCATCGACTGGAGTTCTACTTTTAGAGTTGGAAGTCTGAAACCTAAACAAATTTATTAATTTATTTTTGAAAAAACTATCAGATCGTCTGGTTGAAGCGACGTGTGACCCGAGAGCTGGTCAATATCTGGCGCAGCGCGTCAGCATTGCCATACAGCAGCAATGCAGCCAGCATCTTGGGTACACTTCCAACTGGTATTGATATGGATCAGTTGAGCTACCTGTAGTTTGTTCGCAACAGTCTGCAGTTAGCTCAATTGTTTCAATTGTTAATACTAGTTTTTATTTAGTTAGATAATTGTAATTTTCTTTGTTAATAAAGGCTTTTTGCCCATTTGAAACCAAATTTTAAGGTTCAAGCTGTTCTAATTTGAGTTGGCTTAACATAATATCACGATTTATAAATAAAGACTTTACCTTTTAACTTTCAGTTTACTTCCAATATATGTAAGGGCCTGATTCTGAGTGAATATCTTTAAATTGTGGCAATCCATGATGCAAGGGGCCATTTTCTTGATTGTGTTGTCTTCAGTCCCAATCAGTTGCATTATTTCTTGATCACTGCAGATCCCCATTGCTTTGAATGCAACAGCAATTGGTATATCCTGAAAGGGATAGATATTCATACTTTTATGTATAAACTGTTACATCGGAACTGTAACATAGTTATTCTGTATTGTAACTAGGGATCTGTGGCGTTTATCACAAGTTTACTAAATTTACTTAGAGCGACGAATTAAACTGAATGTTGAAATACGCTTAAAAAAAAATTATCAGATGTGTTATATAAATACAGATTAGAATGATAAAATCAGAATAGTAATTACTGTCTAAAGCTTTAAAAATCCCTTTAAAGGGTGCGATCCGACGACACGTGCATTGTCTGAGGTCACTACATGTTACTTGTTTCCAATAGATTGGGTGACCCTTAAAATACTACCCGAACTTGATTCGCACGCACACAGGTTTCTATGTGCAAGCTAGGAAAAGTGTTCTAATGAGCTCTCCAAATCTCAGTAGCTCAAATGCTA
The DNA here is from genome assembly GCA_963931895.1 of Eupithecia pulchellata. Taxonomy (NCBI): domain Eukaryota; kingdom Metazoa; phylum Arthropoda; class Insecta; order Lepidoptera; family Geometridae; genus Eupithecia; species Eupithecia pulchellata. The sequence goes on along the minus strand of OZ007527.1, from coordinate 6,482,791 downwards.
ATAATGGCCTTTGTCTTACTAGTCACAATTTCATAACTTTAAATCACACTTACATCGGACAAAGCATTGTGTCTCAGTACATATTTCCCATTCTTCACAATCACATTAGTTCTTGTTTTCTTTTCATGAGTGGAACTCGTAACTTGGCATTGAATGGCACCTTTAAATTCATCTACTATCATCCTATTTCTGGATAATTGCTCCTGAATTAATATCACTTTTTCTTGGCCTGAAACACCAAAACAAAAGGTTATTGAAATACAATAATCATTCTTATTAACACTGCAAAACAAGTCTCCTTCATTGTTTGTTGCCTCTTTCATTGCATTTTGCAACAATCATCATTATTTTTTAACTTTGTAGGTGTGTTTGCTAAAGTAAAGGGATTCCCACACCCAACAGTGGGCTCATGAGTGAATAGTTAAGTCAAACTTAAGTCTTAATATTACAATATTTACTTACCTCTGATGATGAAGTAGCCACCAGGATCATGTGGGCACTCATTCAATTTTGCTAGTTCAAAATCTGATTTGTTAGTCAGGACACAATTGGATGATTGAAGCATCAGAGGCATTCTGTAAAATGCAACAAATATAACTATTTATCTAGATTTTAAAAGATAGTTTAATATTTTAACTATCCCTTTATAAAGTTACCTTCCAATGAGCTGTTTGTTTTTGATAACACGTTGATTGCCTCTTATATATTCAATGTCAACCGTTATGGGAGCTGAATAAGTCATATCTCTAAGTCGACATTCATGTGGAGTTGTTGGCTTCGATACATTGAATCCTTCTTCGAGGTCGGGAGTCCCAACATAGGCATTTAAATATTTGATGTAAAATAAAGGATCCGCATCGCAGAAAACTTTTTCATTAGCTTTGACTATTTTCTTGATTTCAACATTTATGAAATAGTTGAATGAGTCTATGTGCTGTTTCACCAGTCCTTTGACTTGCAAAAAAGATGGGACTAGCTTCCATTTGTCCTGAAAGACATTTTACTGTACATTAAACACAAAAGAACTAAAAATCCTTAACATTGAAAGTCACTCTGTTACCTTTTTAAGACTATCAATAAAATTTATCAAGGTATAGAATGATATCGAATAAAGGTGAGCGCAGCCTCAGGAGAAGCTATTCGTGCATAAATCAAGAAATATCTTGGTAAAAACTAAAGAGCACTAACCTCCAAACATTTTATGGGTTCTCTTAGGCCTTTGCCTGAGTCCCAATCATTTAATTTTTTATTGAATTCTCCCATGTTAAATTTGGAAATATCTGCGAGACAGCTTGCTTATTTACATTTCTAATAATGAAAATATTTTAAAATAAACTCGCTTTTTAAAAATTCGTTCACGAGTTCTATATTTTCCTATTTTACCGGATTTTTTCTCTAGTTATTTCTCCGGATTCATACACACTATAATCTCCTAATCACCCTATACCATAGATATATCCTTCTCATCATTACTCTATGCCATACACTATGACAATTTCATTTTAATCTTCACTCTATGGCATCCATCCAATCCTCAGAGAGATCCAATCGAAGAATGTTCCGATCTCAGACGATGAGGTTCCGATCCGATCCGTCCTTCAGTCATCACATCACTTGACTTGACTGTTCAGTGAAAGTGATTGAAGTTGGTTTGGTTGGTTGGTTTGCTTTGCTTGCTATTGGGCTCGTTCGTTCGTTGGATGGCAATGTAATTTTTGTGAAGAAATAAATAAATAAACTGCGCTCTCTCCATCTCTTGGCTGGCAGGTTTCCTTGAAAATGTTAAAAAAATCACAGTTTGTTTCGGCGATAGTAGTCACCATCTAGAGTTTCCTACTAAGTTATTGTTTGAAGATAGAAGCCGACTTAAAATGTGTGGTTCATACAAGTTCGCGAATTAACATCCTGTTGTTTGTATGTAATCAATATGGTATTTGAATCGATTCCGCGAAATGTGCGGATTCTGCTGCTGGGGGATCCTGGGGTTGGTAAAACATCCCTCATACTTTCATTGGTCACTGAAGAGTTTACAGAACATGTACCCCCGAAAGCTGAAGAAATTACAATACCAGCAGATGTAACACCTGAACAAGTTCCAACCAATATTGTTGATATTTGTGGTGAGTATGTATGTATTTTATGCATAAAATATACCCAATTTCCAAAATTACAAATACAATCAAATACCTCTATTACATTATAGTCCTCATAGTTCAAACCTATATCTAATTTGCTGAACAATGTGATGTGAAAATAAATTATCACCATTCAAACAAATATATAATCAAGCATACCTTTCTTTATTTATCATAGAACTTTATAAAATGGTTATATCTTAGATCAATTAACCTGTCTCTAAGCTGTGTATGTGTGCATGTAAGCTTTAGAAAGTATGTGAATTGAAAATCTTTGCCTATTGTTCTATTATAATGGTCCATTTGCTTCCATAATTGACATGTTTTTATTAACACATATTCCAGTTGCTGAACAATCATTGGAGCAAGTTGCAGAGGAGATTGATCGAGCCCATGTTATATGCATAGTATTTGCCGTTGATAAACAAGAAACACTGAACAAAATCGCTTCTTACTGGTTGCCATTTGTAAGAGACAATTGCCAGGATGATTTTAGAAAGCCCGTGATTCTTGTAGGAAACAAGATAGATTTAATTGATTATTCAATCATTGATGTAAGTCTTACAAGATTCTCATTCATTATAAGCAATTTGTAAATAGAGAGATGGAAAAAAAAAATTTATATATGTTAGAGATTATAATAAAAATATTGAATACATTTTTATATTTTAGAACATCTGGGATATAGCAGAGGAGTACCCAGAGGTGGACAGGTGTATTGAATGTTCTGCAAAATCTCTAGTAAATGTTTCGGAAATGTTCTACAATGCACAAAAAGCAGTATTACATCCAATAAATCCAATTTATTCAATTGAAGAACAAGAGGTTTGTAAATACAACAGAATAGCTTAGATTTGTGGCAAAATAGAGTTTTTAATGTTATGTAATTCAGTTGACAGAGAAATGCAAAAGAGCCCTCACAAGGATATTCAAAATATGTGACTTGGATGGTGATGGGGTCTTGGATGATTATGAAGTCACAATGTTTCAAAAAAAGTGCTTTGAGTCCCCCCTTCAATTGCAGGTATCTAGAAGTTTCTACATCATGAATGCATTATTTTTATATTATAGTGAGCTATTTTATTGATTTAAATTGTAATTTTTCAGGTTTTAGATGAAGTAAAGTCTGTGATTGCCCAAAATATTGCTGGTGGTATTGAGAATGATTGTATAACAATAAAGGGATTTATTTTCCTACACTGCTTATTCATACAAAGAGGACGAAATGAGACAACATGGACAGTTCTGCGGAAGTTTGGATATGATGAAAGTTTAGAATTAACTCATAGCTATTTGTATGCCAGGTAACTTTTATACTGAACACACATTTATATTTCTATAAGACATGGTTAAGTTATTAAGTAATATGTAGTCATATTATAGTAAACATATTTTGGAAACACTATATGTCTTGTAGACATAATGGAAGACGCAAGTCTAGACAGATTATAGTCCAAAAAACAATGTATACATGTTTTGCATATCTATTGTGATAGAGGTATAATGATTTATTATGATTAAGGTAGTAATTTCAATAAATCATCTCACAAGCCATAACTTAATACAGCATTGTGTCATATTGTTGCAGTATTAAAGTACCAGTGGGTTGTACAACAGAATTGTCATATAAAGGACAGCAGTTCCTTACCCAAATATTTGAGAAGTATGACCTGGACAAAGACGGCATGCTCAATCCCACTGAACTGAAGAATGTGTTCTCATGCTGTCCCAGAATACCGTGGCATAACTTGAGATACACTGTACCTACCAATGATAAGGTATGTTTACTAAGCACCTGTAAAAGGATTTCTGTTCAAATATTTTGATGATTACTGTAGAGGCATATAACATTATGTTTACTAAGCACCTGGAGTTCTGTTAAAATATTTTGATTATTAATGTAGAGAGGCATAGTAAAATGTATTTGAAAATCACTTAGGAAATCTATGTTTGAAGTGATCTCGAAATAATGCTTGACTAAGTCGAAGCTAGGTTTAAAGGTACTGATATTTCCGGCATACTAGAATAGTCAACCTCCGCCCAGAAGCGTAGAACCTTCGCGGCTTCGCGGAGTGACCTCGGCAAGTTGAGGATTTCTGTTTGTTGTGCTATTATTACTTACACAGTACAAAGTCGAAACTATCAAGAGAGAAAAGCTCTTACAAGGTTCCTGAGATAGAGAGATCATGACTTTTGTAACATAGCAGCAGTCCGCCTCGCGTTCGCAAGGGTATTTAACAAAAACTCCATAATTTTACACACACATACACGTTGGCTTAAATTATTGTAGTTTTCATATGAATCCCTCACTTGTTTGAAAATAATTCTATGGTCTATGTTCATAAAGGATAATGTAGGATTCTAATGGTAAAAGAATTTTTCAAATCAATCCAGTAGTTACGGAGCCTATTCAATTCAAACAAACAATAATATCTTTCCAACAATCATATAGATAAATAAAGCTACTTATGGCACGGCCGTGTGGTGCCGGCATAGAATTTCACCACCCCAACTCTTCCCGTGGGTGTCGTAAGAGGCGACTAAGGGAAACACAGCGGGGGGCGGGCAGCAGCGCCTTCTGCAGAACAACTACACCGAACTGCGATCCCCAACCCGCATGCCCAGCGTGGGGATTATGGGCAATAACCCCCAAATAATGATGCCATCTATGGCGCTCATTAGGGGAGGCCTATGTCCAGCAGTGGACTATTATAGGCTGGTTTTGGTTGTGAGTTTGATTCTTTAGCACAAATGTTTGTACAATCTGCAGATACTTGTTCCAGTTGTTCTATGTGTATTTTCTAATTGATTCTTCCTTTTCAGGGTTATCTGACGCTTCAAGGATGGATGTGTCGTTGGACTGTCATGGCCTTGCAAGACCTACAAAACACCAGTGCCTACTTAGCATACCTGGGCTACAACTTTTTAGAAAATGATACTCAAAAAAGTGCAATACATAGTAAGTTTAAACTAAAACTATTTATTAAGATTTTGAGAACCTTAGGATAGGAAGTATTGAATGTTTATTGCCTGTAATAGAGATTTTTGTTTGTTCATATAACACAAGGTCAATGATCTCATAGTTTTAAACACTCATGATGTCATCCTGCTATTTTCATTAGTGTTGAACACAAATTCCACACTCCTAGCTAGATTTATAGATTTTGTTTTATACTAACTATTATGTTTTCAGTAACTCGCGAAAAAAAGGTAGACATTGCCAAGAAACAGTCGAGCCGTAATGTTTACCAGTGCCACGTGATCGGCCCAAGGTCTTGCGGGAAAACTTCTATCTGCAGAAGCTTTCTCGGCATAGCACATAAGGTATAAATCCACATCATCACTACGTAGTATAAAATAAAGTCGCTTCCCGCTGTCTGTCTGTCTGTCCCTATGTATCTTTAAACTACGCAACGGATTTTGATGTGGTTCTTTTAATATTAGAGAGATTCAAGAGGAAGTTTTATATGTTTATACATTGTATGTAATAACATTGTACGTACCGTGTGTTTGTACTACTACAAAAAAAAATATGTTTAGACGTTCGTTACCACTTCACATCAAAAATACTGAACAGATTTAGCTGATAAATTAGCACAGATTATTTTTATTCCTGGAATAACATAAAGGTAACTCTTATTTCTTGAAAAATGCTTGCGAAACTGCGGGCACAAGTTAGTTAAAATATATATTACTTACATTTGGCATTTAACAAACATTCAATTATTCTTACGGAACTTTTTTGAAAATATTCTTTATCCTATGTTCATCAGCGAAAATTTAATATTCTAATGGTGAAAGAATTTTTCAAATCGGTCCAAACAAACAAACAAAGAAACAATAAAATCTTTCCTCTTTATAATATTAGTAGAATAGATATCCCAATCAATAACGTGACAAGCTAATCTGTTATCATGCTGTTATAGAAAGTCTTTGCCTCTTACTTTGCTACTTTCAACTAATAAATATATTTCCAGAAAATAAAGCCGCACGCAAACGATAGAGGAGACAGTAACCTCTCAGAGAACTCCTGCATCAACACAGTATTAGTCTACGGGCAGGAGAAGTATTTAGTGCTCAAGGAGATACCCATTACACGGGTCTCGGATCCGTTGCAGCCTCATGAAGTGAACTGTGACGTCGCGTGCTTGGTGTACGATGTTGCGGCTAGTCGCTCATTCGAGTATATTGCAAGGATATACATTGTAAGTAAACACGCACACCGCGCTCGTGTAAAATGCTACAAGCCGACCCGTCTGGGCTTTTTTATACAGCCAGGGCTGTCAAGCACCGGTAGAACTCGAATCAAATCAAAAGGCAGAGCATATTTCTCTTTATCGTGGCGGTGGCAGAGTAGCTTTTTCATTGAAGGATTCAACGGAATTGACCTTCTGTATGTTAGTATAATATAGGTATTCTCTGGTATAACACGTGATGGAGTCATACCTTGCTCTCCCGCTAGTAGACTGATTAACCATTTAGTTATGACGACCACTGTCGCGCGGTGGTCGAAGGTCCGACTGCGACGCAGGAGGTTGCGGGTTCGATTCCCGCCTCGGTACAAATATTTGTATGATCTGCAGATATTTGTTCGGGGGTTCTGGTCGTTTTCTATGTATAATAAAAAATATTTATCTATTTAATAATATTGTATTACGTATATCAGTCATCTAGTACCCATAACACAAGCTCTGCTTAGCTTGGGGCTAGATGATGCTGTGTGGATTGTCCAGCATTATTATTTATTTATTTATAATTTTGTATGTATGTTAGTCTGTAAGGTTGATATGGGCTCTAAAATAAGTTTTTAGCATCTTTTTCTTATGTTGCCTGCAATAAACGATTTATTATTATATTATTAAGTACCTACTCTAAAACGACCCATCCTATTTTGAAAGAGCTGAGTTTTTTATCTGTGGATGACAAGGGTCAAAACACAGGGGGTCAATAATGAACATTGTGTGATGTCACATTTCAATTTGTTTTATTGTTTGCTGAGAAACACATAGGTAAATGTTTCGATTTGGGGTTGTGTTTCACGAAATTGAGTCAGGATCATGCAAAAGCAGATAGTGTAAATAAGCGTAACGTCAATCATTTGTGATAGCAATTTTTTGGCGTGTAATCATGACCTTTTCTCCGCCGAGTTTCGCAATGCAAAAACTTTCGAGTTAGTACCGAACTAAACAAACTAAAATTTAATAATAAGATATTCATATAAATCTTTGGAAGATCACAGTATAAGTTGATATCTCTTAAATATAATGTAAGAGATATAAAATTAATAAACGTAAATCTTGAAATACTTTCCCATAACTGTCAAGAACTGTGACGTCGCATGCTGTATGGTGAACGAAGGCCATTAAAAGGGCTTTTAAATGTCAAATAGGATCTTTGGTTTCAGCGTAATCAATCTGCGGGGGCCTCATTCTCTTTAGGAACTTTCTTATACTTCAATTCGGGTTATTCCCATCTGATCATATGATCAGATGGGAATAACCCTTCAATTCCAACTCCTTTGTAAAACCTTAAAAAGGTTACTGTTTTACCTGGGCACCTATAAAACAAGATGGCCTTTTTTACTATAAAAACTATCGTAGTTTGACGAATTCATTCTGAATGTAAGCGATTAACTACGAACCTATTTTGTGTTGTAAGAACATCAACGTTTCATCCCTTAACGAGGGACTTCATCAGGGTGAGTGTGGCGCACGTCGCGCCTGTATCGCCTCAATGCGCTCACAAAATAGGTTCGTAGTTTACCCGCTTACATTCATAATGAACAGTTGGCCTTGTTGGCCTGCCAACTTTATTGACTGATATGACCACTTTATACCAGCTTTGTCTAAGACACTACAGAAAACTGTTGTGGATATAATTCCAGAAATACTTCGCGGAGAGTCACATCCCCGTTCTGATAGTCGGCACTCGCGGGGAGGCGCTGCCCGCTCGCCAAGACTACATTCTCCAGCCAGAGGTGTTCTGTAACAAGTACCAGTTGCTGCCGCCGCAGTTTTTCAATATTAAAGAAAACAAACACGATGTCTTCGTGAAATTGGCTACGATGGCCGCTTTTCCGTAAGTACTTGATGGTGTAGTAATGGACAGATTTAACCTTTGAAGGGTGCGGCATAGACATTGCATTTCATTTCCCAAAGCTATACTCAGTTCTAGAATCCTCGATAATTTTCTTTGAACAAAGGGGTTACGAAAACAAATGAATAGTGTGGTAGTTTATTCAATCTATAAATAAAAAAATACTATCTAGGTATGTGATATGTCTATTAAGTATTATCATTATCAAACATCTAGTTCCCACAACAAAAGATCTGCTTAGCTTAGGGTTAATAATTAGGCTTAATAGTCTCTCGTTCGTTTTTTGAATTTGCTTAAATTAATTCATCAATTCCATTTGTAGTGAGAATTACCTTACCTACCTAGGATATGTACGAGTACCTTGTTTTTTTCTGTATTTCTTATTAGTTTTTGCTATAAAACATCTTGGATTCTAGAACAGAGTAGGTACCTCAGTGTAATTTTTCTCAGTGTCTGAGAGTCTGATAGTTGTTCTTGATTCTGCCATACTAGAGCAGCACAGGGCCAATGACATAAAAATAGGCCTATGCCCACCAGACGGTCGACAAGGGATCGAAATGATGTTAAGTTTCTGTCTGGGACTTGCCAGAAAGCTCGAATAGATAGAAAACCTACCTATCCTTTATATTATTCCAAAAAAATGCAAAGCTTTAGCATGATCCGTTGTTTTGGCGTAAAGAAGTAAAAGATCTTAACTTTCGCAATTATAATACTTATATCAGATTCACTATTTATAACAAAATGTAACTGTTCAAATGTTTATTTCAACAATCATTCATTACGCCGCACGCCTTCAGATTTAATAAGACTAACTTTATGTTATTCTCGTTTTCAAAATTTAGTATTAACTAATCTATGTATGTCATATGGAAATTAAGTGTGAACTAATAATTTGAAGTTAACATAATCATAAACAGCTAAATAGTTTTGTTACTGCTCCATATCTACATCAAATTGCCTCAACAGTTGTTTTAATTGTTTATCAGTCAATTTCAAGCTGCTTGGATTTTATTCAGCAAGCACAGGTCAGTACAGCTTTATTTCTATGCACTCTATACCTACCATGCTCGCCATTTGGTGATAGGTATATATTTTATTTTTCTTGCATTTTCATTTAAATAATTTTAACGGTGCATTCCGAATTACGATTACAGCGCTGATATTGACAGTTGAGTGTCAGTTTTGACAGAGGGCTCACTGTGATTTTATTCTGTAGCATGGTTGGTGATATTGTAATATCGCAATGGCGCCTTCAATGACGTCAGACGCGACAATGTTGTCGCGCCTTTAGTAATTCGAAACGCTTGTGAGCGCGATAATATCGATTTTAGCGTAATTCGGAATGCACTGTATGTATGTAAGTAACGTCTTGACTTAACTTTGTATATAACAAAGTCAAGACGTAACTTTTTAATTTAGAATAAAAAAAAATGAGGTGCTGATTTATTAAAACTTCTTTCTAGAATTCTATAGTGTGAAAAAAAGCCCTACTTGTTTTGTACATGAAAACGCTCGACTGACCCCTAACCAGACATGCTACTTAAACATTTGTAGTGTGCGTTCGCCCAGCAAAAAGTATCGTCTTTTCAAGAATCGAATGATGCAGATAATTTGTGCCCTATGTCGTGTAAATGTGCCCAAAATTTTTAATTTGTGCCCCCAAGGGCTGCAGAGTTATTTAGGAAAATCTGATTTTGCTGCACGAACGTTCGCCCAGCAAAACTTTTTTTAAAAAAAGGGTATTTTAAATATGCTTCAATACTAGTCTAAATGTGCCGTTAAAGCAAAATTTGTGCCTCTAAAGGTTTTAGAGATATTTAGTTTTTTGCTGGGCGAACGTTTTGGTGATTTCTATATCTCGGAAACGGCTGAACGCACAGTCATAATTTTATGTTCCTACGGATACGGTAAATTTGTGCCTATTTGTGCCGTAATTTTCATTAACATGAGTAGCATGGTTCAGGAGCTATTATTGTATTTCCTAGAAAACGGAAAAATGCTCTGGCTCTCGAATGAACAAGACCAAGGACTTCGCGTTAGTGCCGACTGGTACCCATTATAATATTCACACGATCCTGTAAAGTTTCACCGGCCTACTACTTATAATAGACGAGTTATTAACGATTTTGTCTTTTTTTTGAGGTTATTTTGAGTGAAATTACTTAGGATACGAAAACACTAGTTTCCTGTGAGCTGGCTTATTACATGCTTCTACAATAATTAGAGCCCTATTTTAAGAATACGTATGCAAAAAAACATCTTTGTATACCCAATACTTTAGACAATAATGGTAAAATACCATTCGAAGTATTTTTGGTAGATAACCAGACCAAATTCGAATGAACATTAAAAAGCGGCCGTACGATACTACAAGCTATCCTTCCTTACTTGGTGGCGTTGTAATGAAATTTAAGTAGTACAGATGCGTACAGAATTGTTAAGTAGAAAATAATATTTATGTCACGAAAAATATTATACATGAAATAAAATGTGAATTATTTTGTTTTTAATAATCTTACTATTATAATAAATGGGAAAGTCTGTGTGAATGTTCGTTATAAGTACCTAGGTAATCTTTGTGACTACTTAAGTGATTTAAATGAAATTTCGTAGGTAGGTAGGTAGATAGTTTAGGACCTAGAGTAGGATTAAATAGGCTAAAATTTGGAAATTTTAACCTCTGAGAAGTTAAATATGGTGGTAAGGGTTGTATGGAAAATAATTTTTCCTTGATTCGATTCACTCAAAACTCGGTATAAATGAACTATGGACTGAATAATTAAACATGTAGGTATTTTTACACAACCCCTAGGGGGTGTGCAATAAATTTCTGAAATTTATACGAAAAAAACTGGTTCGCGGGCAAAGCTGCGGGGTGCATCTAGTACTAGTACACTATAATTTGTAATGTAGGTATTACTAAAAATAAATTGTCCGGAGACAACGGCACATCAGTGACCTGTTGAGATAATAATGAATGAATGATTTAACACCAAATACGGTATATATAAATAGGTACAACTTCCGTGCGTTGAGCTTCCTTCACCAGCACCCTTAATCCACGAACATAGAGTGTAAATTACAATAACCCGAGAGGCAGACTCAAAAACAAATTACTTATGGGTGCGTGCAATAAGGGTGTGTGTGTGTGTGTGCATTCGAAGAGCACACACAACGGTCGTCGGTCACTCCGAGTTGAATATTGTATTTACTTATCAATTTGTAGAGCGTGTTGGCAAATACTTAACTACCATTGAATATTGGTACCTATCAAAAGGTTGGCTCGTTAGGATTTAGCAAACAAACAAACCAGCCTACTAATTATTTATTCGCAAAAGAGCCGTGGATTATTTTCTTAAATAACAGGGGATGCTCTTTAGGATTATCAGATAAAAAAACATATGTAGGTACAGGTATGCCTACGTATAGGTACTTACTAAGTAGGTACCTACTTAATTATTTATTGAAAAGAGCATTTTCATCATAATATATTTATCATTTTTCATCATTCATCATCATTATTATACTTAAAAATCAAACGAGCGCAAAAGTATATTTTTTTAAATGACAATTCCACTTTTGTACGCAACGTTCTCTAAACACTAAATATTATCATGACGATTTAAGAAGGATAGCTTGTAGTATCGTACGGCCGCTTTTTAATGTTCATTCGAATTTGGTCTGGTTATCTACCAAAAATACTTCGAATGGTATATTACCATTATTGTCAAAAGTATTGGGTATATAAAGATGATTTTTTGCATACGTATTCTTAAAATAGGGCTCTAATTATTGTAGAAGCATGTAATAAGCCAGCTCACAGGAAACTAGTGTTTTCGTATCCTAAGTAATTTCACTCAAAATAACCTCAAAAAAAAGACAAAATCGTTAATAACTCGTCTATTATAAGTAGTAGGCCGGTGAAACTTTACAGGATCGTGTGAATATATAATGGGTACCAGTCGGCACTAACGCGAAGTCCTTGGTCTTGTTCATTCGAGAGCCAGAGCATTTTTCCGTTTTCTAGGAAATACAATAATAGCTCCTGAACCATGCTACTCATGTTAATGAAAATTACGGCACAAATAGGCACAAATTTACCGTATCCGTAGGAACAAAAAATTATGACTGTGCGTTCAGCCGTTTCCGAGATATAGAAATCACCAAAACGTTCGCCCAGCAAAAACCTAAATATCTCTAAAACCTTTAGAGGCACAAATTTTGCTTTAACGGCACATTTAGACTAGTATTTAAGCATATTTAAAATACAGCTATACCCTTTTTTTAAAAAAAGTTTTGCTGGGCGAACGTTCGTGCAGCAAAATCAGATTTTCCTAAATAACTCTGCAGCCCTTGGGGGCACAAATTTAAAATTTTGGGCACATTTACACGACATAGAACACAAATTATCTGCATCATTCGATTCTTGAAAAGACGATACTTTTTGCTGGGCGAACGCACACACATTTGTAGATGCAAAACTAAGCTCATGAAACGGTTTTTTAAGGATTTTAATTGATTCCAGACACCTGAAGCATTTCGCAAGCTTCACCGGCGAAAACTCTGCGTGGTGGAAAGCAGGCCTCGGGGTCGCAGCCGCCACAGTCGTAGGACTACTTCTCATCAAAGTTTTTAGCTTCCAAAAGCGGTAGACATGCACACTGCCTTTGCTGTATATAATAAATAATTTCACCTACTTCTATTATTTATAGACCAAAGATTCTTTTGAATTGTAGCGGTGTTCAGTTGTAAATAAAATATAATTGCAAAATATATTTTGTTTTTTTTTTTTATATTCTTAAATTATTATGGCAGGTAGAACAAAATAAGGTTCAATGTACCATACAATCACCTAGCATAGGTCCTATACATATAATATATAAAATACATATTATGTAGTATGCCTAGGATGTGTCAACGAAATGATGTGGCAATTGACTTGACGCGTCCCGCCTAACTCCATTGGAGTTGCAACATCCATTGTCGGTGATTGTTGGAGCAAAGCGACTGATGACTGGCCTTAGATCGGCGATAGATGGCAGTTGAAAGATAGCCACTTGACGACGACCCCTGTGGCTCGGTGCGCGAGGGTCTACCTAAGACGCAAGAGACAGCGGGTTCGATTCCCGCCTCTTTTCAAATTTTTGTACGAATATCTGCAGATATTATGCCACCAGGGTAAACATGGGAGCTCCAGATTGACGGTAAAGTAGGGTAGTTGACTAAAAACATTCAAACAATTTTACGTAGGTCAAAGTAAGATTTATTACACTTGAATTATGTAACCTAGTCTTAATTCAATAAAATACAATCTGGCAATTCATACTTTTGAAAAACAACGGATTCATGGCATAATTTATCAGAAACATAACAGCCATGGTCTTTCTGTACAATCATATTTTATCAGAACCTACACATTTAAGTACTGCTTATTATGGAATTGACAATTATATCTTTACATAGTATGGGCAGCCTAATTTAACGTCTCTAGCTCAAAAGGCTTGCTACTCCAGAAACTAATCTACAAAATTGATAACCTAAGACCTAGGTTCAGTCAAACTAAAATATAAACCTTAAAAATACCTTACATTATAATTAAAACAAGAACATCTAGTATGGTCTCTGTCTGTCTCCCCTACTGCTGAAACAAAAAACACCAGTGGTCAAATGTAAGAAAATAAGCAATGAAAACAGTTCTATACTTGGTTCTAGAATATTGTTCTCCTTTTTTTGTAAACAAATGCTTTAAGAACAAATTAATGTTGGTGGAAAATTTGGTGCACCGAAAATAAACACCGCTACACCGAAAATATTTTACGACGCTGCGCACCGCTGGTTTCATCGGAGCAAATTGCACGAGTTC